>JAPMLY010002439.1:25000-52347 GCA_026401115.1 Tetraselmis chui
CCTCCGCCGTCTCCCCCTTCCAATCGTGTCGTCAACACAGGCAGACGCAGTATTTTCTGCTGGTGCCCCGCCACACCTCCCCTCACTCGCTCCTCATGCACGCCACTCTGATGTGCCGCTTCGCCGCCCCGCTGGCCTTCAACTTCATGATGGCCGTCGCTCTGCCTTCCAGCACCGACCCCGATGTAAGCTCCTCACGCGGGCATGAGCCTCTTCCTTGTGTTGCCATAGTTCTCCGTCTTGTTTTTGCTCTACCCTCACTTTGCCACTTGTTTTGTGCCTTCGCAGCACTTCTTTGCCCGTGCGATTTTAATGTTGAAATTTACATAAAAGCCACTCCAAAAATTAAAACCGCAGAGCACCTGCTTGTAACCCTTGTTCCATCTTCGAGCAGCTTCAGTTATTAAATCAATATCACCATAGCTAGTAGAATCGATAATACTTTCCTGCTTCAAAAGGCGTTGATATTTTTAGATCAGAAATTCAGCTGAGTTTTATGCAATGATAATGCGGCTGCCGTCTGCAATGGTCCTCGGTTCACGAATGCTCTCCGCGCTTGCCGATGTGTGGTGGTCAGGTGGCAGACCAGACGCACACCGTGTTTTATCAGACCATCGGCGTGAAGATGATCCGGCTGCCAATCATCGGCTTTGAGCTCACCACGTATCTGCCCACCATGATGGGCCTCATGATGGTGCTCATGGTGCTCAACATCCCAAACCGTCTGGCGCTCTTTTTCATGCCACGCAGGTGTGATTGCCGGCAGTGATGCGGTCAGATTTTATATTTTTTTGGTCTATTACTTCACAATGTACTCAATGTTTCGCAAATATAAATTAAATGTATCATTCATCACCATTTGCCTGCAATGCAATGTGTAGAGCGCCTCTATTCACTTGGTACGTAATCGGGAAATGCTGTTTAGGTTGGGCAAATGGAAACATTTTGAAGGGCACATGTTTTGACGATTGTGTTATTCGCTTTGCGAAATATTTCCATTCATGGCATTATTTGTGTTTAGAGCGTAAGTTTTATGTTTAGTTCTGATTCGGTCATTGTTCAGAGGGGCTTCAAAGGGGAATGCAACTGTGACTAACTTGCGATTGGCTGGCGCGGGGATGCAGGCGAATTCGAGTGATTGCGAGTGACGAGTGGAACGGGGATGTGCCTCCGGGGCCCGCCAGGGAAGCCAGGAAGCTGTTGGCTGCCGAGCACGAAAACTACAAGGCAAACCTTCCCACCGACTGCTGTACATGCTGATGCATACCCCCCCCCCTCCCCCCCCATGCACCCGCCCAGGGACAAGCACACACACACACACAATCGCCACACGCACGCGCGCGCATATACACACACACACACTCTCTCTCTCTCTCTGTCTCTCTCTCTCACACACACAAACACCAAACACTTCACACATACAACCACACACACGCACACATATGCGTTGATTCAAACACCCATCACACTTTCTCACATGCACTCACGCGCAGGATTAGACGCCCCGCGCCGTCTGATATCTGCGAACACTCTCTCAGTTTCGTACCACTCCTGTCTTCGTTTCTGAATCAACACAGCTTTGATGTTCCAACGCTTAACTTATTGCCTTTTCGGCCACCCTGTTTTAATTTTCACAACTCGATTCCCACGCAGTTTTGAGTCTGTGATCGTGTTTGACATGTGTTGTGATCGTCGTCGCTTGTTTCGTAAACTGGCGGTAATAAATTTCGAGAATCATGTGTTGCTGTGCATTGGTATTTTCATGAGTTTGTTGTATTAGATGGGTATACGCAAGTTGGGTTCGCTCGGGTAGATGGTGTTCAGTTATCTGTCACTCTCGATCCATTTCATTCCCTCGCCGTTGGAATTGATTCTCTTTCCATTTTTTGAATTATTGTCACTCCCCTCCAATTTCTTTTCAACTCCCCCCCCCCTTCTGTGTTACAGATATTTGGCCGCAGCGGCCTTGGACGAGGCACCATCATCCACGAGAAGCACTTTCCCAGAGAGTCGCGTAACGGGTGTGTGCCATTCCTGCCCAGCACGCAGCCCCGCACCCTCTCCGCGTGCATCCTTTGCTGAAACCGAGGACTATGCTGTCTCGCGGGTCTGAAGCCTGTCGTAAACACATTCACCAGTTTCTTGCGTTGGATGATGCCTACGCAGCACCTGTCTATTAATACAAATTTCAAGTCCAGAGTCTTTTTTTTCAACTGCATTATGTACCGCAGATTTTGCCGTCGTTGTCATTCTTTCTCCAACAAGCAACTGAGTGTGACACGACGTTGCATAGCAAGTGTTTAGCTCTGCGGGATGAGTTCTATTCACAATGGGAACTCTCTTAAAACCCGTGCTTTACCAGTGTTGCAGGTTAGGGAACAGATACTTTATCTTTGGTTGCTCAAGGCGCCTCGGCCATTGGGAGTCAGCGCTTTGGTTTCTTGACTGTCTCAAGTTAACACAGTGTTTCTCTATGTGCCCCTCTGTTTCTTTCTGGTGAATGCTGCAGTGGCGCGAATGGTTCATCGCTGGCGACGCCGCTGCTGCACAACTGGCGGGAACCGACGGGCGCGGAGGTGTCGTCGGATTTGCTGGGCGCCCGGGCACGCACACCGGCAACACTACAGCCCAGCAACGCGCCCAGCGGCCGGGAAACGAACCAGGCCCCGCCTCTGCTGCAGGCAAACATGCAGGCCAAGATTCCGCGTCGACGGAGTGGGGAACAGGTGAGCATTTTGCCCCCTGAAAAGAAAGAATAATGGACAATCGGAATTATCTTATTTCTCATATCACCCTATACATACACACACACCGTCACCCTGCACAACCTCTCACAGGCATGCACAAGAAACGCGTGAAGAGGCAGAGGCGCGCTCACGCGCGCGCACACACACAAACGTACGCATGAATAAGCCCACAAAGGAACATACTCACTTTCCCCACAGTCGCGGACAAAAATCATCATGTGTTCGTATGAATATTAAACTCGTCGAATCACACACACACACACATACACACACACACACACACACACACACACACACACACACACACACACACACACACATATTGTGCGCATTCCGTGGAACAAGAGTCCTACCGTCGCAGACTGCCACGTCCTCTTTGATTAATGACGGATAGAGTGTCTTTACTTGACAGAGCCACGCGCGCGTCCCCGTGATTTCCATTCCCCCCCGCGCACCGTATTCTCTATGTCCCCACCCGCTGTGTTCACGTGAAAAGTGGTGCTACGTACGTAAAGCGGCACAATCCGCTGCGACAGCTGATGGGAAGCGGCGAGCTTTGTGTAGCAAGCGTCAACTTCTTCCCGGTCTGATGTGGGATGCAGACACCTAGGCACCCTTCTTTCTCTTCGGCTGATACTGAATAATTTACTAATGAACCAATATTGTAAATTCAAGAAGGCTGGCTGTCACGAAGCCTGTATACGGACCATCACCCGACCGAGATATGGGGAGTAGCAGTAAGTAGTCCAAGAAGGGGATACTTATCACACACACACACACACACACACACACACACACACACACACAAATATACACACCATGTCAGGTTCGATTACGGGTCACTTTTTTTTTCGAGCTGTACCGCATGTTCTCTGTGAATGACGTTCGAGACTACCCTTTATGCCAGTGGTCAAGTAAACCGCCAAACACTATTCATTATCGAATGCGCTCCAGCTCGTGCGTACCATGTGTGTCGGTTGTACAGGTAATTGCAGTGGGTTGCTGACAATGTGGGTGCGACAGGTGGCGGGGGCCAGCGGAAGCAGCAGCGGGGCGGGCGCAGGGCTGCTGTCGAGCAGTGTGGGGGGGGCACCGAGTCCGGGCTCGAGCTTTTGGTTCCAAAAACCAGATCCTTCGACTGACAGTCCCGCGCCGCTCGTGGCCGAAATCGTCGGCGGCGGCCCCATTTCCTCAGCCGCTTCCTCCAATGTTCCTATTCCGCGGTCAGAGGCGGACGACGAGGTGCGCCAGCCAAACTTTGACTTCAGATGTTGTCATGATCAGCTTTTAAAATGACTTGCAAACTTATATACACAATTAATTGCTTTAAATGTTTTTAGAAATTTAGGTTATGGACAATGCCTCTGGTAATCGTGGAGGGGGACAGGTGTATCAGCGCGAATGGGTCGTTGCGACTTTCCAAAATGTATAGAATGCTTCTGAGTTGTTATTTCCTGAGGCGGTTAATTCAGTGTACCACGAATTGGCGCTCATTTTGGTCATTGTTGGGAATTGTGCTCGCAGAGCGGCCCTTTGACCAAAATATTTTCCAAGATGAAGGAGAAGCGCTCCCCCAAGCTGAAGACGGTGATCAGTTTCACGCCGGACAATTGAAGCGAGCCGCACTCGGCGCTCTTGATGCGCGAGTGGAGTGTCTGTGGAACGTTGAGGCGGCGATTAGGGTTTATGGGTAGGGTTTTAGGGTAGTTTTAGGTCGACGAATCGGAGTAGTTTAAGTAAGAGCTTTATATCGTGGTTCGGAAAGTAAAATTTGAGACAAATTTGTAAAACCACTTTTTTGTAATCATATTTCTGATAATGAGGTGGTTGAAATTTCAAACGTGTCATCACAAAAAAATTCATATCGACGCTGTTCGTCATGTGGATAATTTCGCTCTCACACTGCTATCAGTCGTGCGCTAAATCATCCTGCAACACATTTTCTATGGAGCGTCAGCATTTTGTGGTGGAAGAAGCGCCAGCGCTGGCAAGCCATTGAAAACAATGAATTGATTCCACCTGAGTGCGCATATACTCTGGAAAATAAACCAGCACCTGCACTTAATTCCCATGGAGCTTGCAATACATGGCGGTGTATAGCCAATTACGACATGCTGAGAGAATAAAATTACAATCAAACGTAATTAAGAGTGTCAAAAAATTGTATTCAATTTCCGATGCATTGTTTGTGCTGAATACAGTGAATGTCTTCAAGTATCTGTCATGCTACTTACTGCTCTGTCTTATTTCCTTACAATGGACACTCATTTTACATGCCCAAGCTCTAACAAAATGGGAATCCCGTGTATACTTTGCAGTATGACACAACAGATCCGCGAGGTACGCCTCCTGGTATACGCGATGCCCGCCGAGGTCAAAGGTATGTGATTACCTGTACCGGACGCCGCGTCAGCTTCATGCCCGATGCGCATCAAATATCATCCCTACCACCGTACGGGGTGTAGTGGCTGTGTCGTTGTATATTCTGTAGACCGCCGAGGCCAGCTAGTCGAGCTCTGCGAACTGGCGTTAGTGGCTCGCTTCCCACTTCCAATTGGCCATGAACAAATACTTAAAAGAGGGAAGAGGAAACTGAGCAACTCCAAAAAATTGTACGTTGGAACAATATCTTTTCAAAATAGTTGCATTCCAAATGTATTGCAATATATTTCTGCGAAACGGGCGTGTTAATAGTGATCAAAGCATTGAAATTGAAATTGTTTACAATATGTACCGTACGCGCCGGTTTACACCAATTACCGAATGCACCGGTGGATATCTCTGGGCCCTCTCAACAATGCCATTCAGGAACTTATAAGTCAGGGCTAGACCGTTAACCGCCTAATCCAACCTTTCCAAAGGGTGCTGGGGGTTTTAACTCCCCCCCGGGGAGGATGCGGTGCGTGGTGGTGGCGGCGTGCAGTTAGGGGCGTGCGTAGGTGTAGTGTGCAGTGGCGCGGCGAGTGGTGCGGGATTTGATGCGGAATATGAGGAGATGATGCAGCCATTGGATAGTGTGCGTGTGAAGTTGTGCAATGATGCGTGATGTGCCGAGTCGTGCTTTCGAGATGAGTTTGAGAGGAGGGTCGGTGCGGAGGATGAGAAGAGAGGTGAGACTAGTGATGGCGGATGAGTGCGGTGTACCCGTGCGGCTAATGACGATGGGAAGAATGTCGAATTCGGTACCTGGCTAGTGATAGCGGATGGCGTTGGCGAGGGGGTGTCTTTGGCGCGATTCAACTGAGTTGTGTGGGAGAGGTTGTGGTCCGTGTAGTACTTCCATTCCCCTATCTAAATCTTTTTAATCGAGGAGTATCGGCGGCGGCCGTTTGTGTGACCGACGTATTGGGGTTAGAGGACTCGGGTAAAGTCGGGTTTGTGTGCCGGCGGTCGCAGCGCGGGGGGGAGAATCTCGGTGGGGAGGATGGCAAGGCACGAGGCTAGGAGGTCGGGCAAGAGGCCTTCGTCAGCAGCAACAAGTCGGGTGGGCATGTGGGTGGGGTGAGGCGGATGACAGTGAAGAGGGGTGTGGGTGGGTGTGGGGGAAGCGAATGATTTGATGGGTTTGTTACCAAAGTCGGCGGCGATGGTCTCCCATCGTCCGCCGTTGTGGCGTTCTAAAAGGGAGAGGAGGAGTTGTAGCGCGCTGTTGTGGCGGCTGTGTCTTAGGCCAGTCATGGTGGGGCTGTTACCGGCCATGTGGTCGTTGCCGGTCAATTGGCCACACATGGGGCAACGCAGGGTGGGGTTGTGGGTGAGGAGGCGGATGTTGTGTACGCCCCACATGAATTCTTGCTTGTGGGTGAACTGAGTGTTGCTGAGTGTGGTGTTTTTTTGTGGAATGTGAAGTCGGCGCCGTCCTCCGCGGCGCGGGCAAGGAGGGCACCGTGTTTGATGGTGTGTGAGAGGTGTGTGTGTGTGTGTGTGTGTGTGTGTGTGTGTGTGTGTGTGTGTTTGGTGATGTATGTGTGTGCGTCTGTATTGAGGTTGGTGTATCTGTAGGGTATGGGTTCCCATAGGATTTTTGGTGCGAGGGTGTATGGCCAGGTCCATTGGCCTATCGACACGTTTGAACTTGTGGTGTATGTTGTGCCGGATGGGTGGCCTTCCGCAGCATGGTTAGGAAGGGTGTCTGCGAGGTCGTTGCCTAGTGAGTGGTTGTGTGCTTTGATTTTGCCGAGGTGTGTGCGGATGCTTGAGTCGCAACGGGTTTTGAGGGTGTGTGTGATGGAGCTAAGCGTGTCTCGGTGAATGTTGTGACGGTAGGCGAATGGGCAATTCATATAGCCTTGTATGATGTGGAGGGAGTATGCATTGTTTGTAAGAAGGTGGGTATGGCCGAGTTGGAGGCCTATGTATATGCCCTCTAGTTCCGCGCGATTGATGGTGGGTGAGGGAGGGGTGGATGTCACCAGAATTTCGACGCGTGTGTCCGAGGCGGGGTGGGTGGTGGCCGCTCCAAGAGGGGAGGGGCCGCCCTTCTTTGAGCCGTATGTTTATACGAAGTCCTGCCATTTCAAAGCAAGTTCTCCTCTAGTGGGAAGGTATGTTAGCACGGCGTTCTTAAGTACCGGAAAGCGTGCGCGCTGATTTCGTCCGGAATACAGGTACTAGCGACGTTTTCGACGCGGCACCAAACCACCGCGCGAACCCACTAACCCTACAACCACTCCAGCCCCGATTGTGTAGCGCGGACTTGGGCCTTGTCCTCCAAAACCAACACACCTCCAACTCTGTTATAAACGCACTTGTTGCCCGTGGTGGGCGGTCAATTGGTGCTCAGGCGGCTACACGCTGGCTGCTCTTGCTGCGCGGGTGCGGTAAGCATGCTACCGTCTCACCACCATCTCGTTAACCACCCTCGCCGCTCCAACATAAATCGGAGAGCACTCACCTGCCCTTTTGACTAGCCGACAAGCCACAATGGTAGGGAAAAATGTATCCTAGGTCTCTACTAAACCGGATTTTTGTCTATCCTTTCCAACCGTTCTTTCTCTGCGCTTGGTTTGACAGGTGCAGATTGCGCGAAAAAACGCCGAGGCGGCTGTGCGTGGTGGGAAAATGGCACGCCCTCACTAAGCCTACGGCCACTCCAACCGCGATTGTGTCACGCGGATTTGAGCCTTGTCCTCCAAAATCAGCACACCTCCAACTTGGTTATAAACGCACTTGTTGCCGGTGGTGGGCGGTCAATTGGTGCTCAGGCGGCTACACGCTGGTTTTTCTTGCTGCGCGGGTGCGGTAAGCATGCTACCGTCTCACCACCATATCGTTAACCACCCCCGCCCGCTCCAACATAAATCGGAGAGCACTCACCTGACCTTTTGACTAGCCGACAAGCCACAATGGTAGGAAAAAGAGTATCTTATGTCACTACCACAGCAGATTTTTTTCTATCCTTACCAATCATTCTTTCTTTGCGCTTGGTTTGACAGGTGCAGATTGCGAAAAAGAACCGACGCGGCTGTGCGTGGTGGGAAAATGGCACGTCGCGAAAACTGCGTACAATGTGTTATAGCCACCGCCTCCAACCAGCCTACCGCCGGAGATTATTGTCGCCAATGTGGCAGGTCAACGGACATAAATGGAGTTGCTACTGTGGACAGGGACGTGTTGGTGTCGGCTGTAACTGAAACTCTTTACGAGCGTTGCAACTCGCAATTTCCACAAGGTGGACGCACAGCCGCGACAGCAACCTTCAAGAACGTCCCCATTGACCTTGTGGCGGCCTTTTGCGACGCCGAGCCAGGCCTATGGAGAAGAATGGACGTCAAATCCAGCCCAAGCAAGCGTCGAGTGAAGTATGTCACCACCCGAATGGAAGGTATTGCTTCACTTGTATGTTTTCACGAAAAGCATGGTGATACGCCGAGGGTTGTGAAAAGCAAGAGCCGAACTCGCGCGATGCGGGCGCGTGCGCGGGTGGAGCAGCATAAGAGGCGGGCAAGCTTCAGTTGGGTTCGGTTGACGGACAACGGTGACATAGTCACTCTTCTCCCTCCGTTTATCGTGGAGGTGACTGAGACTCCTTGGAAGAGAGGAAGCAAGCTGCGTAGGATGGAAGGTCACGGGCGAGTGGGAAGGTCGTGAGGGAGGGGATGCACCTCTGCATATGAGACATAGGACAGAGGAAGCTGCGGGAGGAGCAGGGCGGCGGAGCTATGGGAGGAGGGGCACAGAGAGCAGCATCAACACCTCAGATTTCATGGATGACAAGATGGACGAGCCAGCAGCTACACCTCAGGGTTCACTGTCGACACTGAGGATGTGAGGTGCGGTCCGCATTTGATGCCAGAATATAGACGTTGCAAGGCGAAGCAACGCTAATTGCTGAGAGGGAGACTGCACGGCAGATGATGAATGTGTGAGCAACACGCAGCGACCACGGCGAAGGTTGGCATATAAAACATATAGAGACAGGTAGTGAATTAAAAAAATCGTCTATGTAAAGATGTTACTACTTTCACCTTTTTTTGATGCGCTTTGCTGCTTCTCCTCTAGTTCCAACTTGATTGCATCTGCCTTCCGCTTGGGCATGTGTGGCTGGGCACGGTGGGCGGGTCCATGCATGTCTCGGTGATGCGCCATCAAAGTGCTGCGCTTGAGAACTTGCCAGTCTGCTCAGCGTGAGCTTTCCCGTGCATGTGACGCGGCTGCCCTGATGGTTACCCTGTTTGCTGCTCCATGCATTGGCGCTGTAGCGATCAATGCAGCATGCGCCTCCATCATGTCGGGAAGTGCAACAACGAAGTGCATGTACGGAGTCACATCGCTGCTGCAGCAACATCAAAAAGCTGAAAAAAAAGCTCGCGGGGCGTAGTGCTTGTGCTGCTTTGTCTGTCGCTGTATCTCGGGGATCTGCAACATGCGCATCATGCAGTCATTACGCTTCCATACCTTGTAGGCTTTTGCGCACAGGATCGGAGGGTGACAATACGGCGTCTAGCAACACCACGGCCTCCACCATGCTCACCTTGGCCCGTTAAGGCTGGAAGGTCCGCTTGGTGGGTTGCTTTGCCAGTCTGCACTTGATCTCCCGCCCGGCATCGCGGAATGATGACTACTAATGCCGCTCAGAGAAGTTGAGTTGAAAAGGAGAAGGGGAATGAGAGTAGAGGTGTATGAAAAGGAGAAGTTGCGGGCAAATCTGGATTCCGGCGTGCAAAGTGTCCAATCATATCCACTGGGTCTATCATATCATTGAGGCACAAGTGCGCTGTCCGAAGTCTGAACTTGCTGAATGTAGTCTTGCTGACTGGGGAGGTCCCATGGCATTGACGCGGAGGCACACGGGCACAAGTACGGCGGAGGCAACATGGATAGCTCAAATGCGTGGGCAACATAGCTGCAAACAGCTGTCTTCTCAAGGATGCCTTGCCGTTGCGTAGATCGGCTGGGTTAAGATGCTTGTTCTAAGCGGCATGTCGCAATGAAGCTAAAGGATGGGTAGATGCTGTTCACGGCAGTGCCAAATGAGCAAAATGGAATGCTGCCAGCTCCCAGCATGCCAAAGGCCCACTTGGAAAGACATGTCACCAGATCGTGCATGCAGCTCCATGCCGGGCCATCACATAATTCTCTCAGCTCCTGCTTGATCGCTTGAAGTTGTGTAACGAACTGGTCATACTTATCATGCCCCTCGTACAACATGATCTTCACGCCGTTATGAGGATGCTGTGAAGCCCCACCTTCCAGCACGAATCCATTTGCATCAACCCTGTTCAGCATGGGCTTAAGGATGGCAAGCACAGCTCCTTGATGACCCATCTTGAAGGCCACACTGCCGTCAGCTGGTTTTCGAGAATAACATCACGAAAATTTCAGTGAATGAAACAAACAGCCCTTGTTATTGTGCACAGAAAGTCAAACGCCTATTTGCTGTATGTTCAGTAGCCGGCAACTCACCGCAAAACTGGATGACGATAACCTTGCTTGGCGGTAGTTGTTCAGGAGGGAACTGCACCAACCTGCTTCGAAGTGCCTGAATCACGTCGACAGTGGCCTCTTGCCGTCGTCTGACAACTGCAACCCGACAGCTCTGCGACTCGAGACTCCCCTCGCGTGCCGTGCGGCAGCAGGACTACCTCGTGCTCACCGGTCTCTTCATTCCACCTCTTCCCTAATGCGTGTACTAGATCCTGATAGCGCCGCCAAGTGATCTTGCATGTTACCCTGACAAAAGAGGCCCGCGCAACTGTCCAGTGCTCTCGTAGTGCGTCCACCACACGCTGCTCGACAGCGGTATATAGTCCACGCTCAATGCACACCGACTCGAGTACGTCCGGAAACTCGTTAAAGAAGCAGTTTAGAAGGTGCACGACCGTTTCACCCTCGACACCACCCTCGTAACGCTTGTCTAGGTATTGCTTGAGTTTCGCTACTTCGCGGCGTTTGAAGCCGCGGTAGTCGGCACTCTTCCTAACCGGTGGTGCGATGATGCGCTTCGCCAGCGGACGGAGGCCTCCGAAGGCACGGCGCGCCATACGTGCCTTTGCAGCCCTGGCTTTCGCCCTGCACCTAGCCGCGCTTAGGCTACCACTCGAGTGCTGGGCCTTAAATTTGCGAACCATACGACCCAACGAGTCGCGTTGGCTACACACCTTTGCGAGCTGCGCGGCATGCGCAATATCCGACTCAACTGCCGCAGCGCGTAGCTCCTTAACGCACACTTCCTTATTTCTCGACCGTTCTCTCTCCGACTCGAGTTGATACTCCAAAGAGTCAGCTCGTTTCTTTACCTTCTCGATCTCCTGTTTGAGGCGTCCCACCTCTGCTCGGAGTGTCGCTAGCTCCGCAGCCGGTCGCTGATGATGCGTACTCGCCGCTGCATCATCTTGCTCCGCTTGCTCTTGCGCGGCTGCCTCCGCCGCTTCTGCCCGTAGCTCTTGATCTTTCGTCCGACGCTTACTCTGAAACCTCCCTCTACCCGTGCGTTTCCTGCCGCCTTTAGCGGCAGGCTGAAGCCCGTCGAGCTCGTCGGGCATTGCGCCGGCCGACTTTGAAATAGTTACTGCAGGTGGCAGATTGCACCATCACGACCTTGAACTACATCCACTCCGGAAACATAAATTCAAACGACGACCGGTCAGCTCGAGCGCGTGAAGACCACCACTAGAGGTCATATTAAAGCAACCTAGCAACTAGGGCCTTGGGGGCTTGAGAAACTTACGTGGACGCGTGTAGACGGTCCGTAACACAAGGGGGGTTTTACGCCCGTGTACGCAGTTGTCGCGTGTACAAAAAAAGCGCGTTTTCGGCATTTCAGGAACGCCGTGAGTGTCGTGCGTTCGGGGAGGGGGTATGTAATGGGGTGAGTGGGGTTGGGGGGAAGATGGTAGATGCGTGTTGAGTGAGGTGTTTAAGTGTCGAAGAGGTGCGGGGTTGGGATGATGATGGTGGGGTTGGGAAGGTGTGTATTGTACATGGATTCGAGAGTGTTGTGGAGGGCGGTCATGGCTGTGTGTGAGGGTAGGGCGGAGAGTGCGAGGGGTTGGCGACAAGGTAGATGTCAACCATCCAACGTGTGTCGAATGGGGTGGGGGTGGGGTTACCCGTGTGTTGGTCGGGGGGTGGGAAAATGTTTGCGTCGTTGGGAAGCGTGTAGCGGTGGTGGGTGTATGGAGAGTTGATGAATTCGGAGTGTCGATCAGGGGTGTATTCCCATCGGCGGAGGATGAGGATGGTGGCGCTCGGTTTGTGTGAAGTTGTGGAGTGAGCACTAGTAATTGCATGTTCTATGGCGCGGCGCATGCATTCGCGGTCGTATTCCGGGTTGGCAATGTTAGTGCCGTGCCATGTGTGTGGTGCGTTGCTGCCGTTGGATGAGAAGACTACGTCTTCGGGGTATAGGGAGTGGTAGGTGTGAGAGTGTAGGGATTTGTTGAGGGGGTGTGAGTAGAGTTTTGTATGGATGTGGCATTTGTTGCGAAATATGTTGTGAGTAAGTCCTCTCGAGTCAGTGGCCCATCTGCTGCGTGTGATGGTGGCGGGTGTGGGTGAGTGAATTACTGAGCGGGAGCCGAGGCGAGTGATGAGGTGGTAGACCTCTTCTTCGAACGAGCGGTGTGTGAGGTCGGGGCGGAAGAGTTGGAATTGGTGTCTAATGCGGGGGCCAGAGAGGGTTGTGATTGCGCGGCTGTATGGGGTGCAGAGGATGGTAGTGTCGTGGAGGGTGGGGTGGGTGGGTGTGGTGAATGTGCCTCTGTGAATGTGAGGTCTTGGTTGTTGGAGTCGTGGTTGAATGTGATTAGGGGATGCGTCCATGGGGTGGGTCCGGGGTTGGGTAGTATGGGTGTTGTGGAGGGGACGAATCCTGAATTGAATGCGGTAAAGGCGCTGGGGCCGGAGGGTGTTTCACTCATGGTGTCGTGGAGTTGTAGGCGGGGGGCCCACTGGACCTCGTGTAGGCGGGTAAGGTCGTGTTGTTGGCCACGTTCGCACCAGTCGTATTGCCACATGTCGGGTCTCTGAGCGGGGCGGCAGTGGGAGTGGACGGTGTATGTGGTGGAGATGGTGTGTATATGTGTTTTGGTCATGTGGCCTTTGTATCCGGGGGTGCTAATGATTTTGTGTAGGTGGCAGACGGTGAGTTGTGCGGCGCGGACTTTGAGGGAGGGGAGGCCGTAGCCGAGGTTGGAGGTGGGGCGGTGGAGGGCTGTGCGGGGGAGGTTACCCACCGAGGAGACGGCGGAGCGGAGTGCTTTGCAGGTTTGCCCTTCCATGATGTCCAGCTGGGAATCGCTGAAGAGGCCGAGTTGAAGGGTGAAGTGCTTATTGATGAGAAGACCGCGGATGACGCGTATTCTGCGGGTTTGTGTTAGTAGGGAGGTGGAGAGGGCATTGATGAGGGATGCGGTAGTGCGCTTTAGTTCTTGCCTGTGCTTAGTGAAGGAGAGGGAGGTGTTGAGATCAACTCCTAGGACGCGGTATGTATGTGTCCAAGGGGCCGATGAACGGGAGGGGGAGGAGTGGGAGTCGATGGTAATGAAGTGTTTTTGTAGGCGGGGTGCAAGGATGGTTTGGTTGGCCGGGAAGAGGGCGTTGCATGAGTGCCAGAGGGCGCTGGTAATGCAGCATTTTTGGACGTTGACAGTCATACCGGTGTAGGCACTGAAGAGGGAGAGCTTCCGGAGTTGAACGGTCATGTTGGGGGATAAGCCCGTGGCGAGGTTGAGGTCGTCGGCGAAGCCGTGACCTTGATATGTAGCTGTGGGTTCTATGGGGTCGGCATTAGTGACAGGGGCGCCCGGGCGGTATCCCCGGCTGCCCACTGTGAGCCAGCGGAGGAAAGGTTTGAGGAAGAGGGTAAATAGGAAGGGGGAGAGGGTGTCTCCCTGGAGGTTGCCACGGTTAATGTCGATGGAGGGGGTGGAGCCGTTGGGGAGTGATATAGTCGGTGGTGGATACACCGTAGAGTTGTTCACATGTGTCGACAAAGGTGGGAGGCATACCGAGTTGGCGCAAGTGTTTGAACATGATGCGGTGGTCGACGGCATTGAAGGCGCCCTTGAAGTCCGCGCGTACATGACATAGATGTCTTTTTGTAGTTTTGGGCATCGTGGATGCTGCGCTGTTGGCGGAATCCGTCATGTTGGTCGCTTAGGATGCCGTGGGTTTCTGCGTATTTCGAGCCTGCACCTTTGATTAATGCGGTCCAGGGTTTGATTAAGTTATTCATGAGGGCGATAGGGCGGTAGTTGTCGAGGAGAATCGAGTCACCTTTTTGTGTAGTAGGCAGGTGGTGATGTGGCACCATTCAGGAGGAGTATAGGCCTTGTAAGCGAGAAGGGAAAGGAGGGAGAAGAGGGTGGAGCGGGTCGCTAGGGGTAGAAATTTTATGATCTCGTTAGGGATACCGTCTAGGCCGGTGATTAAAGCCACGAATTTGGTAGCACTTCTCCCACACTACGGACTGATCTGACTCGGTGTCTTCTCGAGATAACTTGTATGTGCCCCATCATTTAATAACTAGTGGGATTTTTATTCAGCCATACAATATTATTGCAATGATATGTATTCATTAACAAGAACGAATGGCCGTATTTTATTATCAATAAGGTAAGATAGGTTGCGTTGCGCTCTGTATTACACATATCATAGTAAAATGCCCATTAACGTTTATTTTGTCATGTAGTGTTTAAAAATAGATGTGTGAATAGCTATCATATAGTCTTCTTTAATTGGGCTTGTTTTAGGGATAAGAGGGAGGGACGACAAAACTTGAGGGTCGAAGTTGTGGAAATGAAATCATCTGCGCTTCACATTTACTATATTCCAATCACCATATCAACGACAAAAGGGTATATGCCAATGCAAACACCGAATTGCGTACTTCTTTTTTTTGCATGCAAATGTTTTAGGAGCTTGCGGAAGTCGAAGAGCATATCGTTGATCAAGTTGTTGATTGTTAATCCCAAATGCATGGCATTTGCACTGCATGGATCGACAAGGGGCCGTCGACGACCTGAGCGAGGGTTTTTTTCGCCTGCCTTTTCACCCATGTCCGGCACGACCGGAGTCGCACAACAGCAGAGGTTAGGTAGGCCCGACACGACAAGCACATAATGACCAACTTGGTTGATCAACGCCCCCGCCGCGGCTGCTGGAGCATGCCGCGTATCGTGGAGAATAGCGATATTTCATATTCCATACTTGCATGCAAATAGTACTTGTTCACGTGTTTTTTCTAGACGGTATCGCTACTGCCATTGAAGAGGTTGGGATTAGTGGCTCACGGTCTAGCCCCAACTTATTATGAGTCCTGATTTGGCATAGCAAGGAGGGCCCACATATAGCAGCCGCCGGTTTCACCATGCATTGATGTAAACAATTTCATTTCATTTGCAAAACATTTACGCTCTGACCCGCGGATTTTTTTCATTAGCCGTTATTAATTGTTACGCACTCCGCTCTCAAGCAAACTGCCACAAGTTGCCCACATGTCATAATTATGACATTCTAACTCGCTCTGGCGAAAGTGTTGCGGGAATCGGAGCAACGTTTAAGCACCTTTTGTCCGCCACGCAAGGATATCTATTGCCTCGTCCGTAGAGTTTTAGTCAACGCTTGCATGCTCGTATGGTGTTTGCCCAAAAAAGTACATACCCGACGTGTGTAAAAGTAGCAAGCGCATAGAATAGTTGTTGTTAATGATTTGTTATTTTGTCAACATTACATATATATTCTCGATGCTATCGCTCGTCGCTTGAGGAGCGATTTGCGGCTCGCTATTCCCGTCGCTTTTGCAAAGACACGTTCCCGCGCCCACGAGCTCATCGACATCGGTACGGTAGCTCACCTAGCGCGCTGACGAAAGGTTGCGACCAGCCCGTGAGATGCTACGGGTACGACAGATGCTAGCGCGATATAAAAAAATAGATTTATTATCATCCGGAGGTACGGATACTTGTAAAAGCAATAATACAAGTAAAAGTAATAATACATCCGCCGCCACCGCATGCGCATGCGCGGCTGAGCTTGGGTCGGGAGCCCGCGAGCTCGGAACTTGGTAGCGGTGAGCGTGACGCCTGCCCGCCTATTCGTGTTTGCTTTTGTCTCGGCGCTCTCCTACGCTGTGGCATCGCGCGGTACCTGTACATAAAGTTCTCCTTTTTATCGTCCGCGGTCACTCGCCGTCGGCGGCTCCGGTGCGTTTTATTTGTACCATCGCCAGCGTGACCCTCCCGGGATCTTTTATTCGTCGCTCGACCCGTGACCGGGTACAACTACCCGTACCGCCCCTATTATCGGCATCCTCGAGACCCTTGGCCGCTACCGGTACCGCTACAACTTTCGCCCGCGCGTGGTCATCCCCTTCAGCAAGGCTCAAGGCATCGGCACGCGTCATCGCTATCACTGTACGGGTACTACAACTTCAGTTCTGCTCTAAGTTCATTCTAATCGCTACCCGTACTCGGAGCCCGCTATTTGCAAGGTCATCCTTTATCGCTTGGCGCCCCGCTACGATACGGCGTTGTACGACGGAGTTGCCTTCCGACTCTTGCTGTGGTTGGTACACGGGTACCAAATAGCTTCTTTGCTCTTTTCTTGAGCATCTCCATCGCGGGCTCCAAGGCTCCCCACTACAAGCAACGCGAGGTTAGAGGCGCGACGGACCGGCATCGAGGAGCCCACCACGTCGGCGGCGAATCTTTCCTCCAAGGCACGCCACAGCGCCACCTCGGGCGACTTCCGGTATAGTCCAAGCCACATACCCCCCCCCCCCTTCTTCGACCCGGCGTGTTCTACTTATATTAGGACGCGACACACGTGCCACCCCGGATGTCCGCCGCGGCGACCCGGCCGGGACATAGTCATCGGCGTCCTCCACCGCCACCTCTAGGCCGGTCGCCCGGCGGCGGGGCAAGGTCGTGCCCTATGGCCCCCGCTCCGGGTGACCTTCCGACATCATCACCTACTAACGCTCAAGCGCCTTCGCATGCCTTACGACCTAGACATACACCGTCTCGTTTTTTACCCCCCGCTCCTTTGAGGTGCGTTAGTTGCTCAGCGTCGTCCCCGACCCTTCAAGCGCTATGCGCCCATCTAAACTCCCCCGCGACAACGTGCACTTTTGCGCCCGACAATTGCCCAGTTGTGGATGCCGATCGCCACCTTCTCGCGCCGTGCACTTTTTGCGGACGATACTTTCGGAGCGGTGGCCTTAGTAGACACCTACATTCCTGCTCTCACCGCAATACTACGCCATCCCAACAGCCGACATACGGTGCTTCGCTCCCGCGTGGTCGGCCGTCCCCGCCGCATCCCCAGTCCTTGCCCCCCGCCGTCCAATGGTGCCTTAATCATGGGGCCACTGGCGGGGAGAACTCTAAAGCCTTCTTCGAGTCCTACCTCCTTTCTTTCCGATCTAGTACGTCCTCGAACGGCGTCCCCCCTTCGGTGGTACGCCTCGTCAAGCCGGTCTTCGAGGAACTTGTCGGTTGCGTTTTGTCTTTCCGCGGTAGGGCCACCCAAGGGGCTTCCGCGGAAGCGGCTTGGGCGGCGTTGCTTTTATTCCCGCGCTTAGTTTTGCGCCCCATGGCTGATTTCACTTCTGCGGGGCATCTGCCCCCTGACCCGGTCGCCGATTACCGTGACAACCGCTTAGCCCATTGGGCGTCAGGAGATCTTGATACATTGTTTTCCGCCGCTCGCGCCCACGCATCCCTTACCAATGGGCGGGCACCGCCACCTACCTCACTTTCGAGGGCCGGTACCGACCCCATCTCCCCTTCGCAACCCTTTCATAACGGCGTTTCGGCCAAGGTCGCCAACCGGGCGGCTAGTCTAGCTGCGGTTGGGGAGTACCGCCGTGCTATGGAGGCCCTAAGCTCCAACCCCGTTGCAAGTGGTCGTGGGGTGCACGAGGAATTATCACGGTTGCACCCACAAGACGATGACGACCTCGCGGACGTGTTGCCGGATCCCTTCTCCCTCCCTCGTATCAAACTCCGCGCTTCGGAAGTCGATATTATGGAGGTCGTTGCTAGATGCCCTCGAAAATCTAGTCCTCACGTCGACGGTTGGAGGTTTGAAACTCTTCGCGCGTTGGGTTCCCCTTGCACTCTCACCGGTTTAGCCGAAGCCATCGTGAACGCAGAGGTTCCACCCGGCGTTGCTTCATTCCTTGCCTCTGCCACACTTATCCCGCTAGACAAGCTCGATCCCGAACAACGACGCGCACAAGAGCAAGAACTTCGCGACCAAAAGGGGACGTTGCGCCCGATTGGAATTGGCTCCGTTTTAGTTCGTTTCGCGAATCGCGCGCTTCTCGCCGTAATTGGTGACGAAGTGTCTCAATGGTTGGCTGCTCGGCACCAATTTGGCGTCGGCGTTCGCGGCGGGGTTGAGATCGTACAATTCATGGTTCGAGCCGCGCTTGACGCTTCACCGGACTGGGCGGACATGCAAGGCGACGCATCCAACGCGTTCAACGAGTTCCTGCGGCGTCCCTTGTTTGAGGAGTTGTCCGCAAATCCCGCGCTTCGACCGTTGCTCCGTGTCGCTACTATGTTGTATGGCCGTCCATCTACCTTGTACGTTTACGACTCATCAAATGCTCACGGCCCGGCCATGCGCATTCCGAGTACCCGCGGAGTCCATCAAGGTTGCGTCCTCGGGGCCATGTTCTTCGCAATTGTTGCCTCCAGGGTATACAAGCAATTGGCTGCGATTGCCCCGAACGAATCCGTTGTCTGCCGTTATTCTGACGATGTTCACTTCTTGGGACCCCCTCCGTCTCTCGTGGCTATTGGCGACGCTATGCCGGAGGCGTATGCTAGCGTTGGCCTCACCGTAACCATCCGCAAAAACTGTTTGTATTCCCCTTTGGGTGTCGGTGATGCTTTCGATAACTTACCCGACGGCCACATCATGCGGGGAGTAAATGTCTCCACGGAAGGGACGAAAGTATTGGGGGGGCCAATGGGTACATCCGATTTTGCTCGAGACGTGTTCGAAACGGCCTTAAGTAAGTATGAGGCCTACGGCGAACGTCTAAGGGGTCTAGCGGCTCACCAGCACACTCACACTGCGCTTCGTATCCATCAACATTGCAACCGCCGCTTCGGACACTTTGCCCGTACAGTCCCCCGAGGTCTTGGCAGGGGTGAGGGCTACGGTGACACCGTCGAAACATTCCTCGAGCGCGCTGACAATGCCACCCTAGATGTGGCGGCTGAGATATTGGGCCTTCCCGCATCTAGCCTACCCAGCAACACTCGCTCCGAGATGTCTCTTCCCATACGTTTCGGCGGCATGGGGGTGGGGGATCTGGCTGCCTTGGCGGATGCGGCCCATGTCGGAGCGGCCGGTTTGGCAGTGGGCTCAGCTATTCGTTTCCTTACAACACAAGACGCTCGCGTGCGCGGGGATTCCCAAGACGATGTTCCAATGGAGCCGACCATGTATGGACGGTTAGCGAGTGCTATGACCACAGCGGTGTCCCGTAGGCATGGTACACCGGACGGAGACGACGGCGATAACGAACCCATGTGGTCGTTAGAACTCGCTTCGTCGTGGGCGCGCTTGGACGCTGCGTGCGGTTCTCACGCTCTCGCCGAGTCTGAACCCTTGATAACCACAGCCTTAGCGATGCTCCCCCCGAAACGTCCAACGGTGGCTCGCGCCGGCTGCGTTGCCGAAGCCCGATCAAACAACGAGCAGATTGCCCAGTCCCTTGATGGCCTACCCTCGCTCGTCCCTCTTTCTGCGTTTGCCACGGATATCTTTCCAAAGCTACAAGCCGACATCAGTGAGCGCGTCAACTTGTTTCGCTTCGCGAAGCTCGCTCCCACGTTTTCCAACCGCGCTCGGCCGGAGTCTAGGCGTTTTCTATCTCGTCTCGGCCACGGCGCCCTTGCGTTTTTGGCTTCGGACCCGCCTACTTCGGGTCGCCTGGGCGAGCTCCGTGACAAGTTCCCTGAGCACTACGACGCACTTTTCCGCGTCGCGGTCTGTCGCATCTTCGGCCTACCCTCATCTCGCATCCTCTCTTCTCTACGCTCCCCCACTGCTTGTGCTTCTTGCCATCTCTCGGTTCAAGCTATGCGGGGTGCGTTCTCGTCGGCGGGTGTTGACATGTCGGATGATGCGTGGGCCACTGCTTTTGCGGACCATTTGGCTCGTTGCGGCGGAGATGCTTCGGTCCACACCGCTCACTCTTGGTTAGTGACGGCCCTTGCGGAAATCATCTCCGAGGTTCGTGGCGCACTCGGGGTTGGCGTCGAGGTTCTCACAGATCCCACGATGTTAGTTCAACTCCCCAACGGCAACGACGGTCTCCCCGCGGATGTGGGTGTCTTGCACTATCACGGCATCCGAGGCTCAAAACTTGCCCTTGATGCCGTGGTTTCCGGTTTGTTCGGCGTGTCTAGCCCCCCGTCACCCGAAGTCGCTCTCCGCCGTGCTGAGAAGACCAAGTTCGAGAAGTACTCGGAGGGGTTGAGGAGTCGCCCCGACATCCGCTTCATTCCCTTTGCAGTCACGGAATTTGGTACTCTTGGCGGCCACGCCACGGCTTTCTTGACGGAGCTAGCCAAGCAGGCATCCGCATCTAAAGGGATGCACGTGGGCAAGTTGTTGGCCTCCTGGCGTCGAAAGGTCTCTCTCGCCGTCCATGTTGCTCACGCGGACAACGTCTTGCGTGGTTTGTCCGCCGCTGCGGACGGCACGGAGGCCGCTTCTTCCTCGGCTGGGATGCCTTCTCCAGCCACGGCGCTCTTCACCCGCGCCATGGGCCGCAAGCGTCCCCGTGCTTCCTCGAGCGGCGCGTGAGGCGCCGCTTGTCGCCTCCAAGTGTTGCATTCTCGGCGTGGCTTAAGAGTTTCCTTAGTTTAATCTGCTAGGTTTATGCACAATGTAGTGCTTTCCTTTTGCTGTGCTTTGGATTCCGTGATCCTCTTGTCACTCTTGCCCTCTTGTTTCCCCTCCCACTTTCCCTGTCCGTGCTCATCTGGTTCTTCTTGTAAGCAATTCTACGGATACTTGTAGAAACGGCGGTTATCAAAGTATTGAAAAGGAATTACCTGTCACTTTATTTATTGTCTGTTTATTCTTTGTACGTATTACCGGTAGATTGTTTACACACGTACAAATACATTGATGCCGACGGATGGCGATCCGGTTTACCAGTACCTGCGTACATACTGTTACCGGACGCCTTGCAATTTACCCGTATCACTTTAGGGTTTTTCGTCCTTTCTCCTCTTTGATTTGTGATTTTCATCACAGCCTCTTATTGCAGAATAAACATTTTCCCGAATTTTAGGGTTATTACTGAGGGCAGAGAAACTGAGAAACACATATATTATTTGGGTGCAATTTCAAATTGTACATTACACATACCGCATGATGATGCTTCCAAACGCCGGCGATCCTTCCGTCGTCCGTATTATTGCCTCGTGCTTATCCTCCAGTTGCGATAATGATATTGCTACATGACATTCAACTTGCAGCCGGTAAAACCGTTGCGAAACAAGCATTTAGTAGCGTGACGGTCGAAACAATCAAAACGCCTTGTCACGGGCATAGCTGAGACGTTCACGTCACCGATCTTGTTTTGGAATATCATAATATCCGTACACCATCGCCAAGATCTCCCGCTCGGCCCGTCCGATATGTCGTTTTCGCTAATGAATAATACTCCGCAGATACCGTACTATTTGAAGGGATGCGGCATGTATATATGTGAAATATTTTTTGGCGAGCAGGGTGCGGACGGATCGGCGGCGGGTTAAGGGCGTTGGAGGTGGCGGCGGACAGCCGGGAAGCAACGCTAGGGAAGGGCGCTCGCTACACGTCGACCGACATGTTGACGTCGAGCTTGCCCAAGAAGGGGCAGCACGACACCATCGGTTAGGAGGATTGTCGCGACGGAAGGAGCGGCGATGTTAAGCGGCGGGAGTATCCTCCGGATAAAACCGCCGCCTAAAAAGTGTGTGCGGCGGGTTCGAATAATTTCCGCACTCCCGCGGCCTTTTTGGATCCGGCAATGGCGACTATGCCCTATCTCACCTCTACCCATTATCGACATGCACACCTCAGCTAGAGAGTGCGAGCCCGGGTGAGTGCGGAGGCTCGCACTCAAAACAAGGGTACTCGACGGACGCGCAAGCGATGGGTGGAGGGTACGGCCGCTATCTGTTTTTTTAAAGAGGTACCCGGGGTACCAGACACAAAATCCAGAGAAATGGCCGGGAAAACTTTTCAGCGCGGCGGCAAGAGCGCTAGCTTTTCTTGTGTGGCAGTCTCGGTCCCCCCCACATGCCCTCGAGGTGACAGGGGACCTCGACTAGGAAGAAAAGTCGCGTCGGGAGGAGGGGCTACGCCCTTGGGGCTGGACTACGGGATGCGACGGCGGGATCGACGAGCGACCGCGTGAGGAGGTGTTTATCGGTAGCCTTTCCCCTCCTTTCTCCGGCAAGATCGAAGTCACGCGGAAGCTAGATTTGGCTGGCCCGTCACCCCTCTCGAACGCCGATCGGCCTAGGCCAGTCGGCACCCCGGTTCGGTGGGAGCGGGCCGCGCATCTTGAAGGTCGAGCAGCAGTTTCATTTTGCATTTCTGGACAAGTGGCTCTGCTTTTGTAGATGTGCTTTTCTTGATTACAAAATTATCTCTGCTGTTATTGCTTAGATCTCGTTTTATATAAATCCGTAGCCGTTCCCGCAGATAGTCGTACAAATACTATAGGTGCAGTAAATCTGTACATTTAGGTCCTTCTGCAGCCGGACACGAGGTACTCGAAACGCGCGTTTCATATATTTCCGCAGTCGCAGATACAGATTACGAGGGGGAAACGGTTGCAACCGCTACACATAAAGATTACACAAGCATCGCTGCCTCCCATGAAGCAGTGACGCCGCCATGCCCACGCACTCCAAGCTTTTTTGCGCTAGCCATCGCGGTACCGGGTAGGCGGGTACGCTGCAGGTGAACCTTTTAGGAGCGATGGCCGCGCAAAACCATGCGATATCCTCGTCGGCGTGCCAGATGAGCCGGCTTTGACCAACCTCCTCACCGCCGCCTTCCTCACTCTCCTCGCACACACCGTCTGCGCCTTCCTTTTAAGCACCTAGCTCCGTGCGCTTGTTGGGTTGGTCGCGCTTCGTGAGACCTTCCACCATCGCTCTCGTCTCGCGCGTGGTCGTGCTCGGACTCCCGATCCTTCACCGGTACCCGCAAACGTCGACCTACTCAGTCTCTTACGCGCTCTTGACTGTTGATGGCGCGGGTGAGGATATTCTGGCGAGCGCTCGCACTCGTTTGAAGTTCGAAGGGTCATTGACCGAACTGCCCCGCTGTTGTGTTGCGCCCCGCTGTTGCGCTTCGGGCAGGGAACTGCTGCATGAAGCGCGTGCCGATACCGAATACTATCTTAAAGTACTTTTAAAATGTGCGGATCGTTCGTCCGATATGTGCAGCCGCTTCGAAGCGGCTGCACATTTTTCGATATCTGCGGGCGCCTGAGGCGTCCGCACAGTCATTTCCGCAGATCTTTTCGATCTACGGGTACAGATTTATATGAAACTGATGCTGTGGCATGCCTTCCTGTTCCTCGGGCTTAGGGTTTTTTCTTCCTTTCTTTCTTTTTCTTGCTTGGTGGCCTCCACTGCTTTTTCTTGTAAGAAAATTTTGAGATTTATATGAAACACAAGTGTTAAGACGTGCGGATCCGTGGATGTCGCGATAAAATAATTCGTACACGGTACCCGGTACAAAATTCTGCAGCTGCGGATTTTTATGAAACGCAGCCTTAGGCTGGGGACAATGGCAATCACTGCGGTTGCTTACAGTTTTATCAAATCCCCGAGGAACGTCGGCACACATTGCATATAGGTGTGTCGACATGTGTACATGGTCGAAGACTACCCGGTCCAATCTTTGCTCTTAAGTGTCCTATATGGCTGAGCTATAGACGGCCGATAGACAGCAGCCGGTCCAGTTTGTTGGTATTGTTGTAAACAATTTCAATTTGGTGGAACACATGGTAGTAACAAATTCGCACGGATACACGCACGGATGTGCCGTTGAAGAGGCATTGACTATTTCATCTCCACACACACACACACACACACACACACACACACACACACACACACACACACACACACACACACACACACACACACACACACACACACACACACACACACACGCACACACACACGCACGCACCAACACACACACGCACCAACACACACACACACACACACACACACACACACACACACACACACACACATACACACACACATACACACACACACACACACACACACACACACACACACACACACACACACACACACACACGCGCGCGCGCGAGCGCGGCAAATGTTTCGCATTATGTATCGCAAACACATGCATTAGATTCTGGCGGTACATAAAGTTCTACTCATGAAGTCCGCACGTAGCAAATCGCATGGTATGAACTAATCTGCACAACGGCAATAAGGACCGCGGGTTCAAAAAAATTCAGGTATCGTTACCTCTTAAAAAGCAACGATGGTTGGTTATTCGAAAAATCAACTGCTAGGTTTAACAAGTAGTACTGATTTGACCCTCTCCGAAATCGTCTGAACATAGACATGTCCGCAAAGGCGATAACCACAGGTTATCTAAGTATAGGATTTTGTCAATCGTGTAAAACGCTGAACTGCTTTTGCTTACGTGTTTTTACTGAGCGATATCAATCTTTCTCAGGGAACGCCGATGGCAGATAATGGCGATGACGGGGCATAACGATTTGGCCCGAATTGAAGTCCAAACGGTCTACCGCCAATTAAGATCATTATCCAGCATGTTGATTTCGGGCACACACGAATCAAATAGTATTAAGAAACCGCAAAATGCGGTGGCCGCATCAACGTTGGTATGAATTCTGAATAAATATATAATACATCGTACCACCCCAACACGCAATCGGGTCATTGTTATTAGCCAATATGTTTGCCGGCGGTGGATGCTTTCTCACATTATGCACAGCATATAAAACTAAGTTCAATTATGTACTTGGGGTCATCACTGAGTCACAGTGGAGTTGAACTCACCATTAGCCATCGATGTGGGTCCGATCGGCATTGATAGGGGTCACATCAAGCTTAAACCCAAAATCCTCTTGTCCATCCCCCCCCCCGCCCTCAATACGGAAGCAAACAGATTATGTAAGTGGTCTGGGTGTCTCGGACATATGGATTTGTGAACTCGAAATATACACACCATCACGTCGACAGCATCTAGCGATGAATAAGCATTGAATGAAAAAACTGTAGACGATGTTGGTGCTCCATGACGATGTTGGTTAGTGACTCGTGCTGAGTTTTTTTGAGGTCTCGTGAGTTTTCTATTAGGTCCCGAAAATTACTTGTTTTAGGTATCCCCTCCCCCCCTCCACTTTTTCAGCCCCCATTTTCAAAAGTGGGTGGCCTCGCATTTACTCCAATTTTCTGTCAGCAAGCGCCGTTGATGATGGGTGTTGCAAACCCGACATCCTCAACATCAAAACCCTATAATTCACAAACCCTAAAAGCACATACGTAGCGTAGGCCAGGAATGGACACTGCACAGGTATTGAAGCAGAAGTATCAATTTCGGCCTCGAGCTGAAGCTCCCCACAATTCTTTCCTTGTCATTTTCGGCACCTTCGAAAACACAGGATAAATTGTGATGGTCATGGCACCGCGAACCCTTTTTCAAAACAGATATCACAAATCGGGAGGCCTTCAGGGTCGCGAATTCATCGAGTGCTGAAATGGGGAGTCCAACAGCAAATTATTTAAAAGTATTAGCTGCGGCGGCTAAACTAGTTGCAACGGAAACTCGGTTTATTGCCACATCCCATAATAATCCTGTAACTATGTGTCTGTTAGCACGTCGTATGTTGTTTAGTCGTAAACGCAAAGGAGGCCCATCGCCTGCGCCTCCCGATACACCCAATGCTCGAGGCCAGAAATGTGCACCGGCTTCATGAGCGATGCGCGCTTAAAGTATTTTCCGCTACCCTGCGCGGTGTACCCATACAGGTCTATTCGCCGACAGAGGCCGGAGGCCAGCACGTCGAGCGCGAACTTGAAGCCGCCGGCCGGCGTGCCGCTCCTGAGCTTCCGATCGGCCTTGTACTTCAAGTAGAGCCCCTCCTGGAAGAGAGGAAATGGCGCAGGCACAGAACGCGCTTGAGTCAGTCGCATAATATCCAATAATAGTAAATCGATAAATCAAAATATGGTGTACTTTTCAGTGAGACTTGACCCCTGTGAATAAAAAGTTTTTTCCTCAATCCTTTTTTCTTTTTGCTTGGTGGTCTCCACCGCTTTTTCTTGTAAGAAATAATATGAATAAAAAAGCGCCGCTTCGAACTTACCCACATTTGCCTTGATTCCCCGCCCAAGACCGCCCACAGGATCGGCTTCCCCTTGAACGTCATGCTAGCCCAGTCTTCCTTCTTCCCAAACTCAATAAACTTGCTGGAGTCCTTCCACATGTAGTACTTGTCAGCAGCCTTGCGAGCAAATGGGGAAAGAGAAACATGAGTCAGTTATGTGAATACAAAAAATGTGCAGCATTGGATTCATGCACTTCTTTTGCAGATACCGCATTGGCAAAAAGGACCGTTCCGATTAAATGTGTTGTTTTAGGAACCGAATTCTTGAGAAAAACTGAGGGGGGGGGGGGGGGGGGGGGGGGGGGGGGGGAATTATTCTACATTTGTGTTTCAACTCTGTATGTGCGTACTTAAGTACATTACCCATATTGAGGGTTTCGGGTATAGTGTTTAGGGTAACCGTAAAACCTAATTCCTCTCCATGTAATGATTGCATTTGGCATATTACACCCTCATGCACACAACTATGCATTGCTGTAGTCGTGGGAGAGGTGTTTTTCAACTAGCCAATAGTTTAAGTAGTATTCAAGTACTGGAAGATCCATACAATCTAGTTCGATGGGGGGGGGGGGGGGGGGGGGGGGGGGGGGGGGGGGGGGACATTAAACAAGAAAAGTAAATCGGAACAGTATAATAGTTAGTGCTCCATATCGACAGCTGGCATGATGCTCTTCTATTTTACAGGCGGAGGACCCGATTCGCCGACAACATCATCCGCT
>JAPMLY010002440.1:0-15000 GCA_026401115.1 Tetraselmis chui
ACCGAAACCAACCACGACACCCACAAGTCCCGCTGGCGCATAGCCCTCCCCCAATACCACCTCAAAAGCTCCCGACCCTGCTACTCAACTGTGCCCCTACCCAACGCAGGCGTTCTCTTCGCGGTCCGCCGAGCCTCATTCCAGTCTGCCACTGTCCTAACCCCGCCCCCCCACCTCATCCCCCATATCGCCGGACTAAAAATCGTCCCCCACTCAGGCACCCCTTACCTCCTTATAGGTACTTATATGCCCCAGCTCTACAACACACAACTGACCCGCCTCTACGCAGAAGTTGCAGCTTGGGGCCTCCGACTAGCGGACGACCACCCGCAACACCGCACCCTCTGGGGAGGGGACTTCCAATCGACCACCCACACAGGTATAGGACACCCTGCCCTCACCTCCTTACTCAAATCCCACCTCCACCCCCTCCACGACCCCATCCCTACCTTCCCCCGCAGCGGGGGCTGCCTTGACCACTGGCTCACCACGCCTCCTTCACCTATCACCCTCCCACCATCCTCTTGCTCGATATTCCCCTCCCCCTCCCACTTTACTGATCACTCTGCAATCCACCTCGTCATTCCCGCCCCTTTCTCACTCATGGCACACCCCCCCCCTCCCCATACCCACCCCCACACACAACACACGACGCGCAAACTCACCTTTCGCCTTCCCCTCACACCCGACCACATAAAAGTATACCAATCCAGCACCCCCGACCTCATCAACCAAACGGCAACCCTCCACGCAGAAATTCTCAACACCTCATACACCTCGGCCACCCCCGACACCCTCGACACCCTCGCCTCACAATTCACCACACTCCTCTCCCAACACATGGACCACGCAGCCACAGTTTGGCCCCTCCTCCCCGACAAAAAACCCCGCCCACCCCAAGCGTCCCTTGACCCCACTTGGCTCACAAATAAAACACGCACTCAAATACTCAAACTCCGTAAATGCAGCAAAAACAACGGCCCCCTTCCCATCGCCCAAGCCCTATTAAACACAACGGAATATCTCTCCCCTGACGCCATCAAACAACAGTGCCAAGCACGCATCCGCCAGCTCCTTCACGACACCACCACGAATAAAATAAAGAAAATAAAAACTCGAGCCAATGTGGCCTACGACACCTGCCCCAAACTCTCCCACCGCCGATTGAAAATTAAAAGCGGCCTCCTACCCCCCGCCGGCACCACCTCCACCCTCCACCGCATTACCAAACCCGATAAAACCACCGCATCCTCTCCCTCCGCCGTCATCGACGCGGTACACTCTCACTTCGCTAGCGAACTCGGCTGCGCCACCCCACCCGAACTACCCACCCCCCCATGGGAACTCCCTAACAACCCCGACAACTTTACCATCGAACCCCGCGGAGACCCCTCTCTCACCCTTGCCGACATGATTACCCGCGACACTTTCGATAAAACCCTCAACTCCCTAGGCACCGGCAAAGCCCCCGGCCCCGACGGTATCCCCAATGAAATAATCAAATTCCTACCCCCGGCGACCCGCTCCGCCCTCTTCTCTCTCCTCTCCCTCCTAGCACACAAATCCTACACTCCTCCTGATTGGTGCCACAGCACAACATGCCTCCTACATAAAAAAGGCGACCCCTCCCTCCTCGATAACTACCGCCCTATCGCCCTCATGAACAACCTCCTTAAACTATGGACAGCACTAATCAAAGATGCAGGCTCGAAGTACGCCGAAACCCATGGCATTCTCAGCGACCAACAAGACGGATTCCGACAACACCGCAGTATCCACGACGCCCTCTCCTCCCTCATTATGACGATGGAGGACGCGAAACTCCACAGCAAAGACATCTACGTCATGTACGCGGACTTCAAAGGCGCCTTCAACGCCGCGGACCACCGAATCATGTTCAAACACATGCGTCAACTCGGTATGCCTCCCACCTTTGTCGATACATGCGAACAACTATACGGGGTCTCAACCACATCATATATCACTCCTCACGGCCCCACCCCTTCCATCGACATCAATCGAGGAACCCTCCAGGGCGACACCCTCTCCCCCTTCCTATTCACCCTCTTCCTTGAACCGTTCCTTCGCTGGCTCACGGTGGGAAGCCGGGGCTACCGCCCAGGCCCCCCCACCACTAACGTTGACCCCACAGAACCCACAGCCACATACCCAGGACACGGCTTCGCCGACGACCTCAGCCTCGCTACGGGCTCGACCCCCAACATGACCATCCAGCTCAGAAAACTCTCCCTCTTCAGCGCCTACACCGGTATGACGGTCAACATCCGCAAATGCTGCATCACCGGCGCCCTCTGGCGTACAGGCAACGCCCTCACCCGCGCCAACACTACCCTCCTCGCATCCCGCCTGCAAACACAGTTCATCTCCCTAAACTCCACCCCGGCCCCCATCCCCTCCATTGGCCCCAGGGACACATACCGCGTCCTAGGGGTAGAACTAAACACCTCCCTCACCTTCACCAGACATTGGCACGAACTCAAACGTACCACTGCATCCCTCATCACCGCCCTTTCCACCTCCCCACTAACTCAATCCCGCAGAATCAGAGTCATCCGTGGCCTCCTCATCGGAAAACATTTTACCCTCCAGCTCGGCCTCTTCACGGACTCCCAACTCGACACTCTCGAAGGACAAATCTGCCGCGCTCTCCGCTCCGCCGTCTCCTCGGTACGTAACCTCCCCCGCACCGCCCTTCACCGCCCCACATCAGACCTAGGATACGGCCTCCCCTCCCTCAAAGCCCACGCCGCACAACTCACAGTATGCCACTTACATAAAATCATGAATGCCTCAGGCTATAGAGGCCACATGGCCCGCGCACACATACGCACCCTATCCACAACGTATTCCCACTGGCCCTCAGAATCCATCATGTCAACCTGTTACACTCCACCCACACTAAAATGCTTAGTCCGAGCTCAACGCGACGCGGGCACCCTATTCCACAACATTCCCCCACTCTCCCTCACCAACCCTATCGCCTCCACAATCCGTGCCCACTTCACCACTCAAGACAACGCCCTCCTCACCTCACTCCGGGACAAAGCCACACACATCACCGACCCTCACACATACAAACAAGCCTACTGCGATTTCTCCCCCCGCAAAACACACGCCTCCCTCCTACCCCGCCTCACCCCCCTCTGGAAAAACAACATTACCACATGGCCACAAGTCCTCCTCAGAGCCACCTCATCCTCATTCATCCTCAAATCATGCAAATCCATCACCACACTCACGGGGTCCACCACCCCCCTCTCAGTTCCCATCCGCCTCCTCGCAGCAATCCTCACCGAACCCCTCGATACTATACACAACCGCCTCCCCATCACAAGCCTCAATACCAACCAAGCATCCCCCCCCACCACTATACATCCCTCGTGGATCCCCCTCCTCTCCCCTCACCTCCCCCGTTCACCCCCCACCCTCCAATCCGGCATCTGCACCTCCCACACCACTCACTCCACCCCCACCGCACCCACCACACACTTAGACACAGAATACCTCACCCCCTCCGACCACCACTACCCCCCCTGCGACGTAACACGCATCATCTCCAAACACAAAGACACAGAATACGGCCAAACGCAGTACATGGTCGAATGGGCCCCGGAACACCTCACGGAATGGGACATTCAGCTACAACTCGACGACGGCTTCCGCCTCATCTCCTCCACTCCCACATCGGTATGCCTCCCCTCCCCCTCCCCCACCACATGCTCCATCTGTCATGACCCCCTGCACACAGAACCCTCCTCCACCTGCTGCACATGCCCGCACTATGCCATACACTCCCAATGTCGCCCAGCTCAAGGACCCACCACATGGCAGTGCGAGTGGTGCGCTCGCGGCCAACGACACGACCTTACCCGCCTCCACGAAGTGCAGTGGGCCCCGTGCCTACAACTCCACGACACCATCAGTGAGACCCCCTCCGGCCCCACCGCCCTTACCGCATTTAACTCCGGCTATGTCCCCTCCACCGCACCCATTTTGCCAAAACCCGGACCCCCTCCGTGGTCACACCCACTTATCACATTCAACCATGACCCCATCAACCCCGACCTCGACATGCTCCCTACCGGTAAATTCGCTATCCACGCACACCCATCACTCCACGACACCACCATACTCTGCACTCCCGACGGCCGCGCGGTCACCACCCTTAACGGCCCCCGCGTCCGCCACCTCTACCAACTCTTTCGCCCCGACCTCTCGCAGCATACGTTCGAAGAGGAGGTCTATCACCTCCTCACCCGTCTAGGTTCCCGCTCAGAAATCCACTCACCCACACCCGCCACCACCACCCGAAATAGATGGGCCACTAGAGAAGACCTCCTCACAGCCCTCCGTCACACATTCCGCATCCAGACAGAACTCTACTCCGACCCCCTCAATAAATCCCTTCACTCCCACACATACCACTCCCTCTATCCCGAAGATATAGTCTTCTCATCCAGCGGTAGCAATGCCCCGCACACCTGGCAAGGCACCAGCATAGCCAACCCCGAATACGACCACGAATGCATGAGACGAGCCATGGAACACGCAATCACCAGCGCACACCTCACAGCCCCTCACACACCCAGCGCAACCATCCTCATCCTCCCCCGATGGGAACACACACCCTATCGCCACTCCAAATACATCAACTCCCCATACACCCACCACCTTTACACCCTCCCCAATGACGCAAACACATTCCTACCCCCCGACCAACACACTGGCAACCCCACCCCCACCCCATTCGGCACACGATGGATGGTCGACATATACCTCGTCGCCAACCCCCTCGCACTCTCCACCCTCCCATCACCCACAGCCATGACCGCACTTCACAACACTCTCGAATCTATCTACGACACTCACCTCCCCAACCCCATCATCACCCCCCCTCCTCCACACCTCATTGTCACCTACTCACCCCACTCAGCAGGTATATACCACCGCCCCCCAAACCCAACTCACCCCCTCACATACCCCCTCCCAGACCGCGTACATCTAACGTACCCCCCCACCAGAGGCACCCTTGCTTGGAACTGGCAGGACTTTGTATACACAGACGGCTCGAAAAAAGGCAGCTCGACCCCCCTCGGAGCAGCAGCTACCCACCCCGCCTCGGACACCAAAGTCAAAATCCTGGTGACCTCTACCCCTCCCTCCCATACAATAAATCGGGCTGAATTAGCTGGCATAGATGTAGGCCTCCAATTTGGCCGCACCCACCTCCTCACAGACAGTGCGTGCTCCCTCCGCCTCATACAAGGCTACTTAAACTGCCCTTCCGCTTACCGCCACAACATTCATCGCGACACCCTCTCATCTATCACACACACCCTTAAAACCCGCTGCGAAGCAGGCATCCGTACACACCTCGGCAAAATCAAAGCCCACAACCATTCCCTAGGCAACGACCTCGCAGACACACTCGCAAACCAAGTCGCGGATGGTCACCCACCCGACACTTTATACACCACAGGTTCTGAAGTCACAATAGGCCACTGGACATGGCCATACACCCTCCTCCCACAAACCCTAGGGGACCCCATACCCTACAGATACACCAACCTCAAATCCGACGCACACACCTACAGCACAAAACACACACACACTCCTCTCTCGCAAACAACCAAACACGGAGCCCTCCTCGCCCGCGCCGCGAAGGACGGCGCCGATTTTTCTTACCACAAAAAACACTCAACCCTCACAAATATCCAGTTCACACACAAACAAGAATTCATGTGGGGCGTCCACAACACCCGCCTACTTACTCACAACCCCACCCTGCGCTGCCCCCTATGTGGTCAATTCACCAGCAACGGCCACATGGCCGGTAACTGCCCCTCTATGTCTGGTCTAAGACAGGACCGACACAACAGCGCTCTGCAACTCCTACTCTCCCTACTGGAACGCCACAACGGAGGACGTTGGGAAACCATCACCGCAGACTTCGGTAACAAACCCATAAAATCGTTTGCTTCCCCCACCCCTGCCCTCACTCCACTTGACTGCCACCCACCTCACCCCACCCACATGCCCACCCGACTTGTTGCTGCTGACGAAGGTCTCTCGCCTGACTCCCTAACCTCATGCCCCGCCGTCCTCCCCCCTGAGATTCTCCCCCCCCTGCTTCGTCCCCCTGCACACAAACCTGACTTCATCCGCATCCTCGAACCCCGATTCGTTGGTCACTCCAACGGTCGCCGTCGCTACGCGTCCATAAAAAAGATTCAGATAGGGGAATGGAAGTACTGCACAGACAACAACCTCTCCCACACAGCCGACCTCATACGTGACAAATACACACCCCTTGCGAACGCCATCAGAAACCACTGGCCAGGCACAGTGGTCGACATCCTCCCCATAGTCATGAGCCGCACAGGTACACCGCACTCCTCCACCATCACGAGTCTCACCTCCCTTCTCACCGCCCGCTCGCATTCTTGCACAACTCCATACGCATACTGTCCAATGGCTGCATCACCTCCTACGCATATACCGCATCAAGTCCCGCACGACCTCCCGCCGCGCATCCGCACATTGCCCCCTCGCACGACCCTGAATGCACACAACCTTCGCCTCTAATTGCACCCTCCCCGGGGGGGAGTAAAACCCCCGAACACCCTTGGAGAGGTTGGATTAGGTGGTTAACGGTCTAGCCCTGACTTGTAAGTTCCCTGTATGGCATAGTTGGGAGGGCCCAGAGACAGCAGCCGACGCATCCGGCTTTTGGTGAAAAACCGGCGCATACGGTCTGTCAAAGTCGTCCCCTAACTATCATGACAAGCACGTGAAAACAAACATGGTGAAATTATGCTTGCTAAGTGCTCTCTGATGCCCCATCCCCGCATTCTTGTCGTGCCAGTACCCTTCCCCCCGTCATTGTTCCATTTTAGTAAATGTATGAAACTGCAGCAACCCGTTACTTGGTTTTTGTACTTCAAAACAAAGCATGTAGCTACACTATCACCCGGTGGTCGACAATTGCAAAGCTGCCGGGCGCCGATAGCGATCCCAACACTGGGCAACGTTGTCTAGGGTGATCTCATCAGCGCAGCAAATTTCTTGTTTAATTGTGTAAGGGACAGCCGATGTTCCCTGTTAATAAACCAGAAGTCCAACCGGATCAGGCTGCTTGATGTTTTGAATTCTCCAGTCTCGTAGGCGTCCGGTTCTTGAGCATATCCAGAGCCTATCCTACCCTGCGATGATGCCGCACGTGTCCGTTCATCCCACTCCCATCCCTGCGCTTCGATGCATTGCGGCGTAGCAGGTTGGCCACAGCCGGCAGCAGCAGCCCAAGCGGCTTACGGTAACATGCGACCTTGAACCTACCAGTCACCCACTCACAGATATGACCATGGACACAGAGGACGCTGTTCTTGTGCTTGAGGTCGACAGACCCATTCGCCTTCGCGGCCCGCCCGCTCATTTCGAGGACTACGTTGCCCACGTGTCAACTGTGCCGCGCGTGTGTGTCACTGACTCGTGTGAAACTGACATGTCTGACCACATGGACGACATCGTGCCCCTCCCTGATTTCTCCATGATCGTGGCTCACCCACGCCACAAGTGCTCTGAAGGACCAGTGGGTGACGTTGCCCTCGTGTCCGCGAGCATCTGTGTTGAACCAACATCATACAAAGCCGCTTTGGTTAGTCCACAGTCGGCAGAGTGGAAGAAAGCCATGCAATTGGAATTCTACTCTGTTACATCTAACCAGACATGGGACCTCGTTCCCCTGCCTGCTGGACGCCGCGTAGTCAACAACATGTGGGTTTACAAGGCTAAGACAGACGCCTCTAGAGCCGTCTCTCGGTACAAGGCACGCTTTGTCGCGAAGGGCTGCAGCCAACGCGAAGGGATCGATTACACCGAGACATTCTCGCATGTCATCCGACTTGCCAGTCTCCGCGTCTTCTTCAGTATCGCCGCGGCTCGTGATCTCGAGCTGAGCGGTCTCGACATCGACACGGCGTTCATGTACGCACCCATTAAAGAGGATGTCTACATAAGACAGCCACTTGGGTTCGATGACGGGACCACTAACGTCTGTCAACTGCGACGGTGTCTGTGCGGCCTGAAGCAATCACCCCGGGAGTTAAATGAGCTGCTTCGCGACTGGCTTGTCTCTCAGGGCTAGCGCAAACTGATGTCGGACCCGTGCATCTACATTTTGAGGCAGACGGTGTATTCGCCATGATTGCTCTTTACGTGGATGATATCCCAGTGGCGTGCAACAACATTGCCTGGCGGGTGGCCTTCACCGCATTAGTGCGCTCCACGTTCGACATCAAGGGCCAGGGAGACATGTCTGACATCATTGGCGGAGACATGTCTGACAGCGCACCATCAGTCTGGACCAGGGCAAATACGTGCGTGAGCTGCTCGACAAGCATGACATGTTGGACTGCAAACCCTCGTCCCTCCCCATGGATCCTGGCTTCGTAGCTGCCATCTCCAAGCAGACACCTATGCCCCTCACGGGAACGGACCGGGACATATACCCAAGTGTGCTCGGCAGTCTACAGTACGCCGCAGTATGCACTAGACCAGAATTTTCGACCGCGCTTAGCATCTTGGGCTCTGCGCAGGCGAACCCCACGGGAGCACACATGCAAGCCCTTAAAAAGGTGCTGCGCTACCTCAAGGGATTTCTTAGCATGAGCTTGACGTTGGGGGGGGGGGGGGTGAGGACAACTCTCTCCAATTGACAGGCTTTGCTTATGCAGACTGGGCCAGTGACAGTGAGACGCGACGTTCACGATCAGGGTTTATGTTTACTTTGGGCAGCGGTGCAGTGAGCTACAAGTCGAGGAAACAGTCATGCGTCGCACAATCCACATGCGAGGCAGATTACTACTCAGCAGCGGACGCAACCAAGGAGGCCATCCATATTCGACAAATGCTATCGGGAATCTTTAGTCGACATGTCAGCGGGACGACCACCATCTTGGAAGACAACCAGAGCTGCATCGCCTACTCGCAGAATGCACTGGTGATAGAGAAGACCAAGCACATCGACCTGAAGTATCACTTCGTGAAGGACCACGTGCAGTTGGGGACTATCAAACTACGGTACCTACCCACTGGTGACATGGTTGCCGACATGCTGACCAAGCCACTGCATGGACTTGCACTCGTGAAACACAGGAGCGCCATCCTGGGGACATCTGGACCCATGCAACGATACACATCGTAGAGGGAATTCTGTAATCACTTCCATCTGATTACAAGACACACCTTAGCTATCTTGAGGATGAGTGTTGTAAGTAATTCCTAATGTAGATTAGTTACAGAGAGCTAATGTATGCTCGGATAGAAGTCCTTATGTACCGGACATCAACAGAGTGCCTGATGCACGATATCACAAACTAGCGTATAGACAACTAACAGCTCCAGCTGAAGTTACTTCTCTTGTCTCGACACCAGCCGTCACCCAAGGCTGGTTGTTTAGCGTACCTGTAACCAGCACACCGCAAGTTACAGTATCTTCCTTATCGAGCCGTGCATACCACGTTCAACAGCCACAACTGGCAGTAGCGGCGCAAGCGGCTTACGGTAGCAATTGACCTTGCCCTCGAATCGGTGGACACACTTTCACCTGTCCGAATAATGAAACACGTGAAACCGTATGACTGATGATAACTCAGCAACCTCTACAATAGTGAAAGCTATACACGCACTGCCAACGCCAATGTCCCTCAGGCGTAAGTTGGATGCCAAAGCACAGCCACGTCAATGTGTTGGACGCGCGAGACAGAGAGCTCCAAGTGCTCTCTCAATGACCGTGTTTAAACAATGTGAGTTGTGTGCATTGTCTGCGTGTGCCTATACAAGATCCACAGCACCAACTTCTCCTGCATCTAAAATTAATCAACTTATGTAAAATATGCTTATTTACATCGACGACGATGATGGGGACTGCCTGGCTCGTGAATGAGAGGCAAAGTGTCAGACGATGCACTTTGTCGAAAAAGATTATGCAAACCATAAAAAACTGCAAACCATGGTGTATGACCCGTTGTGAATTGACTCTCGAGCCCCACCCCCACGTCGCTGCGACTGACTATCATCAAACGAATAACACTCAGACTGACATGTATCCACAGTCGATTCAGAATATGGTGGATTATGTCATGAGTGAAGGCACTCTTCAAGCCGCGTTAATGATATGCTAACACTTTTAAAGTATTGCTTACATTTCGCTCAGTTGAATCCCTCGTTTGCTGTCAGTTCATTGAATATGCGCACTGCTAAGTGCGAGTGCCTCATTTCATCTGATTAACATATTTGCTTGCGTTATTACCACGACCGCAACTTCAAATCATCCTCGTTGAGCAAGACAGCTGTCTGCTTGGGGATTGGCGACCTTTCGGTGCAAGAAGCGCGGGGCTTTTCCCTGGACCTTCTTGTGCGACAACACTGGTCCCCCCTGTCCCTCATGGCGTCCCTGCTTGCCCCCCCGAGTTCCCCCTGTTCGTGGCGCTCTAAAAATCGTTACTTGAAAGCAGTTATGTATCTCCGTCGTCCCAAGGGCACCCTTGCTCCCTCGCCCATTGCAACACCTCTAGATGACCTCCTTCAGCGGCTTCAGTACATACTTCTTCATCCCAAGGGAAGCCTTGCTCCCTCGCCCATTGCAGCACCTCCAGATGACCTCCTGCAGCGGCACCACTACATACATCTTCATTCCAAGGGCACCCTTGCCCCCTCGCCCATTGCAACACATGCAGATGACCTCCTCTTGCGGCATTTCTACATACTTCTTCATCCCAAGGGCAGCCTTGACCCCTCGCCCATTGTAGCACCTCCAGATGACCTCCAAAAGCGGCAATTCCACATACTTGCTCATTCCAAGGGCAGCCTTGCTCCCTCGCCCATTGCAATACCTCCAATCGACCTCCTCTAGCGGCATCACAACATACCCACTCATCCCAGGGGCAACCATGCTCCCTCGCCCATTGCAACACTTCTAAATGACCTTCTTCAGCGGCATGACAACATACCCGCTCATCCCAAGGGCAACCTTGCTCCCTCGCCCATTGCAGCACCTCCAGATGACCTCCATAAGCGACGCCACTACAAACGCCTTTATTCCAAGGGCAGCCATGCTCCTTCGCCCATTGCAACACCTCCATATGACCTTCATAAGCGGCGCCACTACATACGTCTTCATTCCAAGGGCAGCCTTGACCCCTCGCCCATTGCAGCACTTCCAGATGACCTCCAAAAGCGGCTTGATTACATACGTCTTCATCCCACGGGCAACCTTGCTCCCGCGCCCATTGCAGCACCTCCAAATGATCTCTTCCAGCGGCACAACTACATACTTCTTCATCCCAAGGGCAGCCTTGCTCCCTCGCCCATCGCAGCACATCTAGATGACCTCCTCCAGCGGCTACAAGACATACCCGCTCATCCCAAGGGCAGCCTTGACCCCTCGCCCATTGCAGCACCTCCAGATGACCTCTAAAAGCGGCGTGATTACATACGTCTTCATCCCACGGGCAACCTTCCTCCCTCGCCCATTGCAGCACCTCCAGATGACCTCCCCTAGCGGCATTAGTACATACCCGCTCATCCCAAGGGCAGCCTTGCTCCCTCGCCCATTGCGACACCTCCAAATGACCACCTCTAGCGGCACCACTACATACCCGCCCATCCCAAGGGCAGCCTTGGTCCCTAATCCATTGTAGCGAAGGCAAGTGGCCTCCACGTGCGACGGCGGCGCAAGTAGCCTCCGTCAACGGGCAGCCTTCTTCTGTCACCCACACCAGTACCTCCAACCGTCCTGTCTCTGCAAAAAGTACAAGAAACGTTCAACATATTATAAAAATACAAAAGAGCAGTTGCTATAAAGGCGCGTAAAGAATCGACGTTAGTTCCCAAACAACGGCTTACCACACGTTCGACACATTTGTTTTTCGGTGTGTTAATTTATATGATCAATACCTAAAACACACACCTCAAAACAAATGGAGAGCACCAGCAGGACTTGGTTTAAAAGACGATGTACCAAAACCCATACATCGATAGGTAACTCTCATATAGAAACTCCCCGCGGTCTCGCGGCAATACCGCAGCTTCCCTTATTCAGTATCCGCCCCATTATTCAACAACTCTCGTGGCACGTTCACCTCACATGCTGCCTTCTCCATCCACTGTTCTAGAGACCAGGGGCACCCTTGGCCCCCCCTTCCCCACTGCACAAGGTCCAAGCTACCGCACAAGGAGGAGGCACACAGGCGGAAGCTGCTGGTGTCAACCAACCCGTCGCCCTCCCCCGCCTCCGCCACCGCTCGCACAGCAGCCCTCCAATCGCGGCTGACGTGCCTCACCACACCGCGGTGCGTTGGCTCGAGTAGAGTCGCGACCGAAACTAGTACGTCCGCGGATAGTACCCACGACTGCGGGTTATCAGCGTTCATACCGCCGCCACAACCGTAGTGCTGCCGAGCTAGCTTTCGCGGGAGTCTATTGTGACGGACTACTGGCAGGTGATGGGCCGTCGAAAACAGTCGGGATGTCACCGCGATTCGTACTACGCTTAAGGTTATTGTTGAAACATGCAGAGGCTAGGCCTGAGTGCAACCACAATCATATGCGCAACTTTGATTTGGCGTCCCCGTAGTGCTGTGGCGTGACTAGGTTCCGCTGGGCGCGGCGGCGGGGGCGTGTGGACTGTGAATAATAGTCCGCCCACAGTATTTGATCACCACAGCATCAGCGCGCACCACATGAAAAGCGAGTTTCCCAAATAAACATGTACTGTATTTCAGAACTTTCTAAGGCTGCGTTTCATATAAATCCGCAGCTGCAGAATTTTGTACCGGGTACCGTGTACGAATTATTTTATCGCGACATCCACGGATCCGCACATCTTAACACAGGTGTTTCATATAAATCTGTACCCGCAGATCGAAAAGTTCTGCGGATTTGATTGTGCGGACGCCTCGGGCGCTCGCAGCAGATATCGAAAAATAAAAATTTCTTACAAGAAAAAGCAGTGGAGGCCACCAAGCAAGAAAAAGAAAGAAAGGAAGAAAAAACCTAAGCCCGAGGAACAGGAAGGCATGCCACAGCATCAGCACTGCCTTCCTGAAAAGCGTCGCGGAGATAAGAACCCAGAGTGCCATGAAAAATATATCAGCAGATATCGAAAAATGTGCAGCCGCTTCGAAGCGGCTGCACATATCGGACGAATAACGATCCGCACATTTCATGAGTACTTTAAGATAGTATTCGGTATCGGTGCGCGCTCCATGCAGCAGTTCCCGCATCGCAACGGTCGAGGGCGATGACATGACAGGGGATGTTAAAAGGTTAAGTACTAATCGTTATTTCTCCCGATTTGGCGCCGTTTCTCCCGCCGGGAGAAATAACGATTTCTCTTTTTGGTCGATATCTGTCATTCGAACATGGATCGCTACAGTACCCGTACCGAAAAGTAGCGGTATTTCTCCTTTCTCCCTTATTCCAACAGCGGCTTAAGGGGCGTCAGAACTGATCGGTCTAATTACTAGCTTTGGGTTCAATATGAAAAATATATTTGGGTTCAATATGAAAACTAGATTTGGGTTCAATATGGAACCGCATCAATGTTTTTTTCTCCACGTGTTCGGTATTATAAATACATTCGTTCGCTTTGTTATCGGAATCCATAAACAATCATATACTCAGCAGGCAAGATCCTTCAGAGGAATCAGATGGACCGACCGCGGAGGTCATCAGCAACCTCGTAACCGCCCGAGTATTGCTACCTTACTACGGTGCATGGGCCCGCTGAGCAGCGCTAGTTTGGGTTGGAGTATCGCAGCCACCACTACACGCTGGTGTTATCATGCTCACTTGAAGCTGTTGACCTCCCTCATCCGTTTTCTGCAGGTAGCGTTCTGCGTTTTGCCATGCTACTAGAAATTATTAGTTGTTGTTGTGTTTTCGTGGAATTTATGTACAGGTACTCAACCACCTTTTTTAATACCTTCACTCTCCGGCGGAGGTGATCATTGTATGTGTAAAGGAATGCTCCACCTCGCTGCCAAGTAGTGCCGACTGTTAGAACTAGCATTGCATTACCTAGTGCTTATGTACAAGGTAGCTAGTCCTTATCTTAGTACTTAGTGTTGTACTAATAGCGGTACTCTATTTCCCCGTTAGTGGCGGTCGGCCGGCCCTGCCGGTGCCTTTGCCGGCCGCCATCTCTCTCTTTTCACTTCCTTTGTCCCCACTGCTGGCCCCCTAGCGGGGCCGGCTAGACATCCCGTGTAACCATAACTTCCAAACTATCCCCACAACGTTACCCGGGATAGTCAGACCTCCGAAATACGGCAGCCCCAAGTAGGAGAAGAGCGTGCAACCCAGATACTCGCTCTAAAGTCAACACCGACGCTAGCCGCCCAAGGTCCCCCGTGGCCGCCCTAGGCTAGCAGTACCGCCTCCGCCACCCAAGGAGAAGAGCGTGCAACCTGGATACTCGCTTGAACTACCACTACCGACACCAACCGCCCATGGTCACATATGGCCTCCCTAGGTTGGTTGTCTACACCACCCTGCTCACAGCTCACCGATGCGATCGACCGGATCTGGTTTCAAAATCAAATTCAAACCGATTCGCGAAAATTCGGAACGCGCGTACTTTAAATAGTACTGTTTTTGTTTTTTCCGCGGCAACGCCGCAACGCTCATCTGACAAAGCGAGGTTATAACCTTGCCCACGGCGAAGGGGGGGGAGTCGACACGATAGCGCCCGACTATTCTTTTCGAGTGCCTACACGCTTGTGGCAGCCCCGTTGGCTTTTCCCCGTCCTCGCCGGTCGCTCTCATGCGATAGCTAATTCGCCCGTGGACGGTTTTCCCGCTACATGTCAGACTAGTACATTAAGCAGTACATTTGGACCATATTATTGTCGGCAATTCGCCGGTAGCATCCCGTTCCTGTGAGCACCTGTAGCGTCACCTACCCGGCCTGAGATACCG
>JAPMLY010002440.1:17500-22500 GCA_026401115.1 Tetraselmis chui
TCAACGAATTGTGCTTGCGTATATACATGTACATTTTTGACATGTTTATTTGTGGGGCGGTCTATTATGGTTGTTTTGTCTGTATGATCGTGTGAGCAACTTTATATGCGTTTCCTTGTGTTAAATAGGTTTCGTGATTATTTGCTTTTCTGTGTGTGTCCAAGTCTGATATATGCTTTTTCCCATGTTGGGTTTGTTTGCTTCTGCTTGGGTATGAGAGTGTGCTTGCCAGTCTACAAATGCATGCGGTTGTGACAGTGATATGTGTATTTATGCTGATTCTTTTGCACATGTTTGCTTGTGTCTATGTCTAAATGCATGTGCGTGTTTGTGTTTTGTTCCTGCTTATATGTGCCTCTGCCTGTGCTTGACTGTGCATTGATTATTGAGTATGTTTTGTTCTGTTGCTGCTTATGTGTGCCTCCATGTGTGCTTGACAGTGTGTCAATTAATGAGAGAGTGTATGTGTGTGTATGTGTGTTAAAGAATTGTGTGTGCGTGTACACGTTCATTTTGTCTGGTCTTGTGTGAAGGTCAATGTATGTACGCGCGTGTCTGTGGCGTTTCGTCTAGGTGTGTGTTCGTCTGCTTCTGACTGCTTGTGTTCCCATAAGTGCTTTTGTGATTATCACTACGAATCAGTTCGTGTATGTACGCTCGTGTCGATATGTGCGTGCATTTGTGTGCTGCTGCGTCTATGTGCGTCTGTGAGGCTCATAGCCTCTCTGCCAGTATGCGCGTGCTTCTGAGAGACGGCCTCTGTGTTTGTGAAAGTGCTTACGTGTATTTTTTGCTTGTGCGTACATGTTTCTGTGTATGTATATATTTTTTCCGTGTGTGTGTAGATTTCTGACTGTGATTGTGTCTCTGTTTGAGTTTGTCTCTGCCATCTCAGTGTTTTTCGAGCGAGCGTGGCGATGTGGCGATGTAAAGGGTTTCGGTCCCGGACAATCGCGTAGTCGTGCCTAGCCCCGCCCCTCGCCCCCGTCCTTTCACTGGCCTAACTAACTTTCACGTTTTATGTGCCTTCACTCTCCCAACCCAAATGCTCGGCCCCGATCGCCTGCCTCGGCCCAATAGCGTTACTCCCAAATATCCCCTCCGCGGCTACAACGGAGTTAAGTCGGCCACCTTTAACCCTTCCTCGCAAATCCCCTGAGTGCTGTGCAGCCACAGCAATGCGCTACGCTACCGGCCTTCAAGCTCGGTCGGGATCCCACAATCCCGCCACCTCCCAACGTTTGTCAACTACACGTGTGCCCGGTGCCTTTCCAAGAGGCACGAGGCGAGCAAGAGCTCATTTTTTACAGTTGCGACTACCACTCCACGAGCGCCTGAGAAGTTACGAGGAGGACTATATCGGAGGACTATAACGACGATAAGAAGTCCTGTCCCGGAGTCTTCCTTGGCGGATGCTTGCCACGGGTGAGCGGGACCGCGTCGAATTGCGGTGTGCTGTGCCTTGACTTGGCCGCCACCAAGGCTGTTTCGTACTGATGCATGTATGCCGTGCTTGTTTTACTGTGACAGTCAGTGGGGTCCATTTGTATGATCTGGGCACATATGTTTATTGTAAGATGAATGATATATAAAATGTTTTGGGACTAGTTGAGTATGACATTGGAAGGTCCATCGCTATGTGTCTTGTGTTTGAAGCACGGGGTTGGGCTTGAAAATGCAACAATCAACAGTAGTAGAAAAGATAGAAAACATGTTGCACGCTAATATCGCACAAATTATGTTAGTGTTCTCCCTTTGACTCATAAATCCGGCGATACGAAATAATGTGTTTGTGCGCTATCCAAACATGACACCGCATTGTGAAACAGGACCTGTGCAAGCATCCCAAAGAAAGTGGGGTTTGAATTATTGAATATTTTGCATTGCTATTATTATCTATACCTAATGTTAACTATGCCATTATCTATGCAAATGTAGGGCAAATAAAATTATGAACATGATCCCGTGGTGCACACACGTATCGCGCATCGCAAATAATGAAAAGGTTCTCCCTTTGACTTATGAATGCGGCGACAATGCGTTATGAAGTATTACGTGTGAGCGCTATCCAGCTATGACACTTTGCATCTCATTCAGGAGTCAGGCAGTCTCCATTATCGTCGTCGGTGAAAATGAGCATTGGAACTTAGAGTATTCAAATTTAGAAACAAGAGGAATAGGAGCTGTGGACCTTGTATGCGCACAGCACACGCAGGCAATGCACACAGTGCATTTTGTTTAGACATGGCAACTAAGAAAGTGCTTGACTCTCTGTCTCGAATCAAATAAACCCCAAGGCGTGGCTGTGCTGTGCGATTATAACTGTGGCTTGCCCTGAAGGCTCCTCCCGACAACGCAATGCAGATTCAGCGCGTATACAAAATTTTCCATTTGCATGAAATACATGTTGCTACACGGGCAGAAGCATTTGGATTTGATTTCACCATTACTAAATTCCATTTTTTTGGCTTACCCTGTTGATACGCCGAGTGAACGAGCATCAACTAAATATAATTTGTTTATCGATGGGTGGCAGCAGCTGATGGGAAACAATCTGCATAATCCATGGCGACCTTGTAAAAGACAATTGAAGATGCCGACCTTGTATAGACACATACAATGCACATAAGTAATACTGCGTTACACATATTGATTGAAAATGCGCATGAAACCGCGTCTCACATCAAACACTATGACGTTGCTTTGATGTGGCTTGCTCCGACAGATGCGCTCCCGACAAAGAATTGCAAATGCAGTCGACCTTTCTCATTTGCACAATATGGTGTTACACGGATGGCAACGGTGAGGCTTTTCATCTGCATTGATACTTTCAAACTTGTGGACATTCCATTTAATGCTTCGCGCGAATGGCATAAAGTAAACTGCTGTCAATGAACCATACCTGTTTTTTCGATGGGGGAAATAAGCTGACAGCAAAAATTGGGCATCTATCGAAAATAGCAATGTATCAGTTCATTCAATTACAACTCGCTTTCTTTGAGATGCCTTAGCAGGTGCTCGAAATTCCTGTGCCGTATTTGGATAGCGCTCACACGCAATAATTTTTATCGCCGCATTGATGGGAAGAACCATTTCATAATTTTGCATTGCAAGATATATGCATGCCAATGATTCCTGCTCTTTTTACTACTATTGTTGACTGTTGAATTTCCAAGCCCACCCCGCCCGTGCTCTGAGCTCTTGCCACATAGTCATACAGCTGCCTTTATGTCATTTCCAGACTGTCGCACTGGTCACCAGACATTCAATTTGTCATTCTGAGAGCACTAAGCGTAGCACCACAACAACTAATTCACATCATTTGAGACAAATACAAAACCTCTGATGTCGTTATCGTCTTTAGTGATTATTTAGACATTTCTTCAAATGTAATGGATACCTCTGAATAATGGGGGCAAATAGGGCTTTTCCAATCCAATCGAATCTACGCTCCACCACCACATCGCGTAGCAGTATTGGCTAAATCAAAAAAGTAAAAAATGCATAGCCCCAAATCACATCAAACCCAGAATTGCTATGTTGCTCAATACATGGGACGAGGCAGGGGTGCTGAACGGCATCTTCTTACAATGTGGGTCTTGAACGTGTTTACGGATCGTCGCAACATCGTAACCCCCCCATTCTTGTTTCACCATTCATACCTTGTGCGCGCGCGCCTAAGCGTGTGCGTGTGTGTGTGTGTGTGTGTGTGTGTGTGTGTGTGTGTGTGTGTGTGTGAGTGTGTGTGAGTGTGTGTATGTGTGTGTGTGAGTGTGTATGAGTGTGTGTGTGTGTGTGTGTGTGTGATGTGTGTGTGTGTGTGTGAGAGAGAGAGAGAGAGAGAGAGAGAGAGAGAGAGAGAGAGAGAGAGAGAGAGAGAGTGTTTCTGTGACTGTGAGTTTGTGCATTACTACGGTTTGGCATGTGTTTACTCTTTGTGTGACACATGTGTGTGATCGCGTTTGTTTGTCTATAACTGCATACGTTTGTTACTGCATATTTATGATTGAGCTTTTGATTGTGCGTGTGTCTATTTCTTTCCCTTTACTCTGTGTATGTATATATACATGTTGCCTTGTTAAGATGTTGTGCGTTCGTATGTTTGTATTGGTGTGTATATTTGGATGTGGCGGTGCATCTTCATCTCTCCCTGTGTCTTTTTGTGATTGAACCCGTGAGAAGCGTTGCGCTAATATATGCTTATGTGCAAGATATTTCGTGCTTGTATACCTCTGTGTGTAGATGTGGTCGTTGTGTTTGATGGCCTACCTATGTGCGTGTGTGAATGCAATATTTTATTTGTGGTTTCGCATAATCTATGTGTGTGTGTGTGTGTCTATGTGTGTGTGTGTGTGCGTGTGTGTGTCTGCGTCTGTGTGTGTGTGTGTGTGTTTGCGTGTGACTGTGTTACTGTGTGTGCGCGTCTGTGTCTATGTGTGAGTACGTTTGACTCTATGTGCGGACCGATGTGCGTGTAATTGTGTGTTGGGGGGGGGGGTCTAGGTCTGTCTCTGTGTGTGTATACGTGTGACTCTATGCGTGCGTGTCATTGTGTGTGTGCGCGTCTGTGTGTACCTATGTCTTTGCGTGATAATATGCCGTTCTGGGTGTTTGTGTGTGTGTGTGTGTGTGTGTGTGTGTGTGTGTGTGTGTGTGTGTGTGTGTGTCTATGTGTGAGAGAGAGTGTTTGTGTGTATGTGAGAGTGTGTGTTGGAGAGTGAGAGAGGGGGGAGTGTGTGTGTTTGTGGGGAGCTGCGTTTATGTTGTCGTGCATGTTGTTTTAAGAATAGTACAGCTTGGGCGTATGTTTGGGTTTATCATAATTGTTACGCATTCAGATACTCCATTTATTTTCATTTCAATGTCTGCTTAATTTGTTCGGTCTCTGAGGACGTATGCTTGGCTATGCTGCAGGTGTGTATTGTTTTACTTGTTTGTTTGTTTTCATTTGTAGAGATAGGATCGTAAGCGATGCTTGAGAAGGTAACAGATGAAGGCTG
>JAPMLY010002440.1:27500-45000 GCA_026401115.1 Tetraselmis chui
CATTTTCACCTGTCCGAATAATGTAACACGTGAAACCGCGTAACTGATGATAACTCAGCAACCTCTACAGTAGTGAAAGCTTTACACGCACTGCCAACTCAGGTATCAATAAACCTTGTGAGCTGCACTTCCGGACAGCGACATACATCGAAACACAACTTCAACCATATTATATGTCTTTGCGCGTTTCTCGGTTACTTCAGCCTATTCATCCACCCGCCCCCCCCCCCCCCCCCCCCCCCCCAACACACATACCTACGCACACGCCCCCCCCCTCCCCCCCACATACGCACAAGGTGTGCATGCTGAACACAATAATCGGAGGGTAATGATGTAAAAGCGACCAGTAAAAGATTTCAATACGTCCGTTGTATGAAGGTGCCGCTCATCACCGTCCCCTACGTCGTTCCCCGCATGGGACCACAAAGCAACTCTGGGGTTGATACATTTGGGGGCTACATTCATTTTTTCTATCTAGATTTGTTTAATAGTCAGCAATGCAACGCGATATGGTGGAGGAGCGGCAATGCGACTCAATTGCAGACATTTGGGAGTATCCATTGCAGTTGACGATTTTTTCAAGAATGAATAGAGACGATTCTGACGCAGGTTTTGTATTTGTCTCAGATGATGGAAATGTAAATGAATTGTCTGTTGTGGTACTATCAAATGGATGTCAATGACAGATGATTTATCTGCCGGTGACAAGTTTGGCATTCGAAAATAACACAAGGAAAGGTGTATCGCTATGCTAAAGTGCTACAAGCACGGGGGTGGGCTTGGAAATACAGTCGTCAAAAATATTCCAAGAGTTGCATGCCAATGATATTGGGCAGTACCAATTATGAAAGCGATTATCTCCCCATGAATCATGAATGCGGCGATTCGACATATTGCGTTCGAGCGCTATCCAATTAAGACACGGCAATACATGTCTATCACGACCTGTGCGACCATCCCAAAGAAAGTGGGGTCTAAATAGACGAATCGAGTCGCCATTGATTATTCAGAATGTTTAATGTCAGCTGCTGACCCCCCCCCATCGATAAACCCAGTCGAATTCATTGATAGTGGTTAACTTTCTACGAGGCACGCGACATATAAAATTGGATGTGAATACAAGTGAAACGTATACTTATTATGAAGTAAAATCCAAATGTTACCAAATCCAAATGTTGCCATCCGTGTAACACTAACATTTGATGCAAATGGAAAAGGGCATATGCAGCATTCCAAGGAAAGTGGGGTGTAAATTATTGAATGATTTGCACTGCCAATATCTATGCTGGGTGTTTTGTGTTAGGTATCTACCCTCGTCGATAAACCAAATGTAATTAATCGATATTTGTCAACTCTATACGTGGCACCCGACATATAAAAGTGGATGTGAATACAAGTGAAATGTATACTTATGAGGTCAAATCAAAATGTTACCATCTGTGTCACACTAACATTCCATGCAGATGAAAAGTGCATATGTAGCATCCCAAAGAAAGTGGGGCGTAAATTATTGAATGATTTGCATTGCCATTATCTTTGCCGAATGTTTATTGTCAGCTATCTACCCCCATCGATAAACCAAGTAGCAATTCATCGATATTCGCCAATAGCTTTATACGAGGCACGAGACATTTTAAAAATGGGTGCGAATACAAATGAAACGAATAATGATCATGTCAAATCCAAATGCTACCATCCGTGTCACACTAACATTCCATGCAGATGAAAAGTGCATATGTAGCATCCCAAAGAAAGTGGGGCGTAAATTATTGAATGATTTGCATTGCCATTATCTTTGCCGAATGTTTATTGTCAGCTATCTACCCCCATCGATAAACCAAGTAGCAATTCATCGATATTCGCCAATAGCTTTATACGAGGCACGAGACATTTAAAAAATGGGTGCGAATACAAATGAAACGAATAATGATCATGTCAAATCCAAATGCTACCATCCGTGTCACACTAACATTCCATGCAGATGAAGAATATAGTATTGCAGCATCCAAAAGAAAGTGGGATTTAAATTATTGAATGATTTGCATTGCCATTATCTTTGCCGAATGTTTATTGTCAGCTATCTACCCCCATCGATAAACCAAGTGTAATTTATCGATATTCGTCAATATCTTTATACGAGGCACGAGACATTTTTAAAATGTGTGCGAATACGAATGAAACGAATAATGATCAAGTCAAATCTAAATGTTACCATTTGTGTCACACTAACATTTTATGTCAATTAGAAAAATATAAATGCACTGAGCTCGCAATGCTTTGTCGGGAGGAGCCTTCAGAGTAAGGCGTAGTTTTGAGGCGGCAGCACAGCCACGTCAATGTGTTGGATGCACGAGACAGAGAGCTCCAAGCACTCTCTCAATGGCCGTGTTTAAACAATGTGACTTGTGTGCATTGCCTGCGTGTGCCTATACAAGATCCACAGCACCAATTTCCCTTTAAACTGAAAATGAATTAATTGAAGTAAATATGCTCATTTACAGCAACTACGGTGATGGTGACTGCCTGACTCCTTAATGAGATGCGTTAAAGTGTCAGCCGGTGCACTTTGTCGAGAAAGAGTATACATAGCTTGAGTTGTGGTTCTAGAGTATGACCCGTTGTGAATTGATTTTCGAGCCCCACCCCCACGTCGCTGCGACTGACTACCATCACACAAGTAACACTCATACTGACATGCATGCACAATGTATTCAGGATATGGTCGATTATATCATAGGTGCAGGCACTCTTTAAGTCGCGTTCATGATATGCTGACACTTAAAAATATGGCTTACATTTTTCAGCAACTACGGTGATGGGGACTGCCTGGCTCTTGAATGAGATGCATAATGCCAGCCGGTGCACTTTGTCGAGAAAGATTATACAAAGCTTGAGTTTTGGAGTATGACCCGTTGTGAATCGACTTTCGAGCCCCACCCCCACGTCGCTGCGATTGACTACCATCACACAAATAACACTCAGACTGAATTGTAATCACAATAAATTCAGGATATGGTGAATTATGTCACAGATGAAGGCACTCTTCAAGCCGCGTTCATGATATGGTCACACTTTTAAGTATTGCTTACATTTCGCTTAGTTGAATCCCTCGTTTGCTGTCAGTTCACTAAAAATGCGCATTGCGACGCGCAAGTACCTCATTTCATGCGATTGACACATTTGGTTGCGTCCATAGCACGACTTCACCTCTAAATCATCCTCGTTGAGCAAGACAGCTGTCTGCTTGTGGTCGCAACCTTCAGATCGGATTGGCGACCTTTCGGTGCGAGCAGCGCGGGGCTTTTTCATCGACCGTCTTGTGCGACAGCACTCGTCCCTCCATTTAAAAATCGTCGCTAGAGAGCGGTTACGTATTCATATCCGTCGTCCCAAGGACAGCCATACTCCCTCGCCCAGTTGAATACCTCCACACATTGGTTATGCTTCTCAAGTATAACAACATTATATTTCATATGGCAACACCACCATACGACTTACCATAGCGGCAAGACTACACACTTTTTCATTGCAAGGGTTGCCTTGCTCCCTCGCCCATTGCAGCACCTCCAAATGACATCCAACAGCAGCACCATTACATACCCGCTCATCCCAAGGGCAGCCTTGCTCCCTCGCCCATTGCAGCATCTCCAAATGACCTTCTCTAGCGGCAGACTACATACTTCTTTATTCCAAGGGCAACCTTGCCCCCTCGCCCATTGCAGCACCTCCAAATGACCTCCTCCAGCGGCAAGACTACAAACTTCTTCATTCCAAGGGCAACCTTGCCCCTTTGCCCCTTGCAACATCTCCAAATGACCTCTTCCAGCGGCTACAAGACATACCCGCTCATCCCAAGGGCAGCCTTGCTCCCTCGCCCATAGCAACACCTCCAAATGACCTCCTTTAACGGCACCAAAACATACTTCTGTATTCCAAGGGCAACCTTGCTCCCTCGCCCATTGCAGCACCTCCAGATGACCTCCAACAGCGGCAGCTCCACATACCTCCTCATCCCAAGGGCAACCTTGCCCCCTTGCCCATTGCAACATCTCCAAATGCCCTCCTCCAGCGGCTACAAGCCATAATGGGCACAATATGTACTCTGACAGCAGACAAAGGAAAGGAAAATCAGAACGAAATATTAACAGCATTTTCAGTGTCTGTATGTCATGAACACGGGTTGAAGGGTGTCTACACCTCTTACACATACCACCACATCCTGAACAGACTGTGGGTGCACATCGGTGGTTGTCATTTGTGTGATTGTATTCCATTGCAGCGACGTGGGCTCAGATTTCAATTCAAAAGGGGTGATACTCCAACTTAGTGTATGCTTGTTTTTCCTCGATATGTCACTCTCTTTTGCATCGGTTGTTATTTCACTCAATAGTCAAGCAGTCTTCATCACCGTCGCCATCGCTGAATAAAGGCTAATTCCCTGTGACAGTTCAATGTAAAATGGGTGGGCATACGCTGACAAAATGCAATAAAGTCAAATTGAATGTTTACAAAAAACTGAAACACACACAGACACACACGCACACACACACGCACACACACACACACACACACACGCACACGCACACTCACACGCACACACACACACACACACACACACACACACACACACACGCACACACACACACACTCATACACACACAAACACACATAACACACACACGCGCATGTGCGCGCGCACACACACACACACACACACACACACACACACAAACATACACACAATCACACACACACACCTCTCCACATGCACACCTACACGTTCAGCGGGATACTGAAATAATAACAAACACACAAACACACAAACAAACACACACACACACACTATCTTTCTCTCTCTCGCGCGCATGCACACGTAACACACACACACACACACACACACACACACACACACACACACACACACACTTGCGCGCACGCACGCACGCACTTACACACACACACACACACTTGCGCGCACGCACGCACGCACGCACGCACGCACACACACACACACATACACATACACACACACGAACACAAACACATACACACACACACACACCTCCACTCAATGTCTATCGCGCACACCCACCAATACACACACTTACACACGCTCGTATCACAAATACACCACCCCCCCCACACACACACATATACACACAAATACACGCGCGCGCATGCACGCATTGCTCACGCACACACACACATACACACACACACACACACCTCCACAGTCAGACATACACACCAAAGTAAATGTCCTCATATATTTCCTGTCAGTGTCCAGCACACGTCTTATCGTTTTAGTTATACTGGTTAAACGTTATAGTTCTGTCGGGTATGGGGTGGCCACTTGTGCTCACCCGTGGCCAAATATCTGAGCAGTCAGAGACTTGACACTGTGCGACTCAAGATGACTGGATTACCATGCACGCATCGCTAGTATATTCCAACAGTTTGCGAGAGTAGTGTGAGGCAAAGTAGTTGATATGCAAATATGCAATCGTTATAATTCTGTGACGCAAATGTTTTTTAATCTTCAAAAGCGCGCGACCCGATATGGATTATTATGGGTGCTTATCCAAACCAGCATTGTATCGGAGTATATGCGAGACTATAATAATATCAATCAATCACTTCTCGTTGTTTCAAATCATGCGAATCGCCATAAATTGCCGGGGCGCCGCCCGCCCGCCCATGCGGCTACCCCCTACCTTCTACGGCCTACGCTTCATAGCGGCATAGCCAATTGCTGAATTGCATATCCAGAACGTGGGCACATTTCCCACATGCCCCTTGTGCCCACACCACTTCCGGCGGGCGGATTATGAAGAATATGCAGCAAAGTTTGAATGACAAGCGGTGAGATAGGCACATAGCCACACACACACACACACACACACGCACACACACACACACACACACACACACACACACACACACACACACACACACACACACACACACACACACACACACACACACACACACACACACACACACACACACACACACGCACACGCGCAAGTGTGATGAAGATTAATTTATAGACAGCGAGAGAGAGGGAGGGTGAGTGAAACGGACGGACAAAGTGACAGACTGAAGGACAACCCCCAAAATGTAGACATGCATAAATAGACTGAATAATGACAGACATACAAAAATGCGAAAGAAAAAGAGAAACGTATGGACAGATTACAAGCCACTGCTCATATACAGCTGGATAATTTTACTTCGTTGCATCACCGAGTAGCCTAGGAGAATATCCATGTTGTCATCAATGTTCCCCTTTATTTACTGTCAAAGTCGTCCCCTAACTATCATTACAAGCACCTAAGAACAAACATGGTGAAATTATGCTTGCTTAGTGCTCTCTGATGCCCCATCCCCGCATTGTTGTCGTGCCAGTACCTTTCCCTCCATTGATTTTTTTTTTAGCAATTGTGTGTAACTGCAGCAACCCGTTACTTGGTTTTTGCACTTCAAAGTAAAGCATGAAGTTGCAACATAACATGGTAGTCGACAATTGCAAAGTTGCCGCGCGTTGTCAGTGATCCCAGCAGTGGACAGCGCCGTTTATGGTGATCTCATTGGCGTAGCAAAATTCTTGTTTAATTGTGCATGGGACAGCCGATGCTCCCTCTTCATATACCACACGTCCAACCGGATCAGGCGGCTTGATGTTTTGAATTCTCCAGACTCGTAGGCGTCCGGCTCTTGAGCATGTCCAGAGCCTATCCTACCCTGCAATGATGCCGCACGGGTCCGTTCATCCCACTCACATCCCTGCGCTTTGATGCATTGCGGCGTAGCAGGTTGGCCACAACCGGCAGCAGCAGCCCAAGCGGCTTACGGTAATATGCGACCTTGCCATGACTCGGTGCAAACACATTCACATGTCCTAATAATGTAACACGTGAAACCGCGTGACTGATGATAACACAGCAACCTCTGCAGTAGTGAAAGCTATACACGCACTGCCAACTCAGGTATCAATAAACCTTATGAGCTGCACTTCAAGGACAGCGACATACATCGAAACACAACTTCAACCATATTATATGTCTTTGCGCGTTTCTCGGTTACTTCAGCCTATTCATCCACCCGCCCCCCCTCCCCCCCCCCCCCAACACACATACCTACGCACACGCCCCCCCTCCTCCCCTGCACACACGAACAAGGTGTGCATGCTGAACACAATAATCGGAGGGCAATGATGTAAAAGCGACCAGTAATATATTTCAATACGTCCGTTGTATGAAGGTGCCGCTCATCACCGTCCCCTACGTCGTTCCCCGCATGGGACCACAAAGCAACTGCGGGGGTCATACATGATTTGGGGGCTATGTGCATTTTTTATGTGTAGAATAATTAATAGTCAGCAAACACAACGCGATATGGTGGTGGAGCGTTAATACGATTGAAGTGCAAATGGGGAAATTTGGGAGTATCCATACCAGTTGAAGATTTTTCTCAATAATGATTAGAGACGATTCTGACGTAGGTTTTGTATTTGCCTCAGATGATGGAACTGGCACTGAATTGTCTGTTGTGGTACTATCAAATGGATGTGAATGACACAATTCCTATTGGAAAGTAACATAAGGGAAGGTGTATCGCTATGTGTCCAGAATTCTAAGGGCGGGGGCCGGCTCGGACATACAAAAGTCGACAAAAGTCCAAAAGTTACATGCAAATATCGCGCAGTGCCAATTATGAAAGAAATTATCTTCCCATTACTCCCCACGAATCATGAATACGGGGATATGACATATTGCGTTCGAGCGCTATCCAATTAAGACGCAGCAATACATGTCTATCACTACCTGTGCAACCATTCCAAAGAAAGTGGGGTCATAATAGACGAATTGAATCGCCATTGATTATGCCGAATGTTTAATGTCAGCTACTGCCCCCCCCATCGATAAACCCAGTCGAATTCATTGATAGTTGTTATTAACTTTCTACGAGGCACGCGACATATAAAAGTGGATGTGAATACAAACGAAACGTTTTCTTATGAGGTCAAATCCAAATGTTACCATCCGTGTAACACTAACGTTCCCGGCAGATGAAAAAAGTACATATGCAGCATCCCAAAGAAAGTGGGGTGTAAATTATTGAATGAATTGCATCACCATTGATTATGCCGAATGTTTAATGTCAGCTGTTGCCCCCCATCGATAAACCAAGTGTAATTACTCGATATTTGTCAACTTTATACGTGGCACACGACATTTTAAAAGAATACATAAAAAATATATGTCTATCACGACCTGTGCAACCATCCCAAAGAAAGTGGGGTCTAAATAGACGAATCGAATCGCCATTGATAATGCCAAATGTCAGCTGCTGCCCCCCCCCCATCGATAAACCCAATCTAATTCATTGATACTTGTTAACTTTCTACGAGGCACGCGACAAATAAACGTGGATGTGAATACAAGTGAAACGAATACTTCCGAAGTCAAATCCAAATGTTGGCATACATGTAACTATAAAATTTGATGCGAATGAAAAAGGTGCACATGCAGCATCCCAAAGAAAGTGGGGTGTAAACTATTGAATGATTTGCATTTCCATTATCTATGCCGAATGTTTATTGTCAGCTATCTACCCTCATCGATAAAGCAAGTGTAATTCATCGATATTCGTCGGCTTTATACGAGGCACGAGGCATTTCAAAAGTGGGTGTGGATACAAGTGAAACGAGTAATGATCAAGTCAAATCCAAGTGTTACCATCCGTGTAACACTAATATTTTCTGTGAATTTAAAAAAGCAGATGCACATATCTCGCAATGCTTTGTCGGGAGGAGCCTTCAGAGCAAGGCATAGTTTTGAGACCACAGCACAGCCACGTCAATGTGTTGGATGCGCGAGACAGAGAGCTCCAAGCACTCTCTCACTGACCGTGCTTAATCAATGTGAGTTGTGTGCATTTATTGCGTGTGCCTATACAAGGTCCACAGCTCCTATCCCCCCTGCATCTAAAATTAATTACTTGAAGTAAATGTCCTCATTTACAGCGACGACGGTGATGCGGACTGCCTGGCTCTTGAATGAGATGCAGAGTGTCAGCCGGTGCACTTTGTCGAGAAAGATTATACAAAGCTTAAGTTGTGGTTTTGGAGTATGACCCGTTGTGATTTAACTTTCGAGCCCCACCCCCACGTCGCTGCGACTGACTACCATCACACAAGTAGGGGTTTTTGGTTTTTTCCGACCACGCGAGGAGGGGTTTTTTGCCAGCCTTTCCCCTCCTACCTTCGGCAAGACCGAAGTCACGCGGGAGCTAGATTAGGCTGGCCCGTCGTCCCTCCCGAACGCCGACCGGCCCAGGCCGGTCGGCACCCCGGTTCGGTGGGAGCGGGCCGTGCATCGTGAAGGTCGAGCAGCAGTTTAGTTTTGAATTTATCGACAAGTGGATGTTTTTTTAGATCTGTTTTTCTTGATTAAAAAATTATTACTCTGTTACTGCTTGGGCGGGGGGACAGTGGCAATTACTGCGGTTGCTTACAGTTTCTTAACTCCCGAGGAACGTCGACACACATTGCAAATAGGTTTGTCGATAGGTGTACCTGGTCGAAGAGACCCGGGCCCAACTTGCTAATAAGTCATGTATGGCGAAGTAGAGTGGCCCGAGAGACAGCAGTCGGTCCAGTTTGCCGGCACATGTTGTAAACAATTTCCAATTTCAGCAATGCAACGCGATATGGTGGTGGAGCGTTAATAATGCGATTGAAGTACAAATGAATTCGGGAGTACCCATTACAGTTGACGAATTTTCTCAATAATGATGAGAGACGATTCTGACGTATGTTTTGTATACTCTCCGATGATGGAAATGTCAATGAATTGTCTGTTGTGGTGCTATCACATGGATCTGAATGACAGATTATTTATCTGGTGACAAGTTTGGCACTTGAAAGTAACACAAGGGAAGGTGTATCGCTATGTGTCCATAGTTCTAAGCATGGGGGTGGGCTTGGACACATAGTCGTAAAAAATATTCCAAAGTTTGCATGCCAATGATATTGGGCAGTGCCAATTATGAAAGCGATTATCTTCCCATGAATCATGAATACGGCGATTCGACATATTGCGTTCGAGCGCTATCCAATTAAGACGCAGCAATACATATATATCAAGACCTGTGCAACCATCCCAAAGAGAGTGGGGTCTAAATAGACGAATTGTATTCGCCATTGATTATGCCGGATGTTTAATGTCAGCTGCTGCCCCCCCATCGATAAACTCAGTCTAATTCATTGTTAATTGTTAACATTCTACGAGGTATGCGACATATAAAAGTGGATGTGAATACAAATGAAACGAATACTTATTAAGTCAAATCCAAGTGTTACCACCCGTGTAACACTAACATTCCATGCACATGAAAAAGTGCATATGCAGCATCCCAAAGAAAGTGGGGTGTAAATTATTGAATGATTTGCATTGCCATTATCTTTGCCGAATAATTTTTACTGTCAGCTATCTATCCCCATCGATAAACCAAGTGTAATTCATCGATATTCGTCGGCTTTATACGTGGCACGCGACATTTCAAAAGTGGGTGCGAATACAAATGAAACGAATAATGATCAAGTCAAATCCAAATGCTACCATCCGTGTCACACTATCATTTTACGTAAATGGGAAAAATACATATGCAATGAATTCGCAATGCCTTGTCGGGAGGAGCCGTCAGAGCAAGGCATATTTTTGAGGCGGCAGCACAGCCACGTCTGTGTGTTGGATGCGCGAGACAGAGAACTCCAAGCACTGTCTCAGTGACCGTGCTAAACAATACGATTTGTGTGCATTGCATGCTTGTGCCTATATACAAGGTCCACAACACCAACTTCCCCTGCATCTAAAATTAATTACTTGAAGTTGATATGCTCATTTACAGCGACGACGGTGCTGCGGACTGCCTGACTCCTGAATTAGATGCAGATTGTATTTGAACTTTGTCGAGAAAGATTATTCAAAGCTTGAGTTGTGGTTTTGGAGTATGACCCGTTGTGAATTGACTCTCGAGCCCCACCCCCACGTCGCTGCGACTCATTACCATCACACAAATAACACTCAGACTGACATGAATCAACAGTCAATATGATGGATCATGTCACAGGTGAAGGCACTCTAAAACAATCTTCAAGCCGCGTTCGTGATATGCTGACACTTTTAAAATATTGCTTACATTTCGCTCAGTTGAATCCCTCGTTTGCTATGAGTTTACTGAATATGCGCACTGCTACGTGCAATTATCTCATTTCATCCGATTGACATATTCGGTTGTGTTAGTATCATGACCTTAACTTTAAGTTATCCCCGTTGAGCTAGACAGCAAGCTTGAGAGCGGATTGGCGACCTTTCGGTGCGAGCAACGCGGGGCTTTTCCATGCACCTTCTCGTGCGACAGCACTCGTCCCCCCCCCCCCCCCTACCGGTCCCTGACACTCTAAAAATCGTCACTTGAAAGCAGTTATGTATCACCGTCGTCCCCAGGACAGCCATGCCCCCTCGCCCATTGCAACACCTCCAGATGACCTCCCCAAGCGGCGTTCGTACATACTTCTTCATTCCAAGGGCAACCTTGCCCCCTCGCCCATTGCAACAATTCCAAATGACCTCCGAAAGCGGCCTCACTACATACCCGCTCATCCCAAGGGCAGCCTTGCCCCCTCGCCCATTGCAGCACCTCCAGATGACCTTTCCCAGCGGCATACCGACATAGTTCTTCATCCCAAGGGCAGCCATGCTCCCTCGCCCATTGCAACACCTCCAGGTGACCTCCACCAGCGGCATCACTACATACTCGCTCATCCCAAGGGCAGCCTTGCCCCCTCGCCCATTGCAACACCTCCAGATGACCTCCCCAAGCGGCGTTCGTACATACTTCTTCATTCCAAGGGCAGCCTTGCCCCCTCGCCCATTGCAACACCTCCAGATGTCCTCCTCTAGCGGCATCACTACATACTCGCTCATCCCAAGGCCGCCCTTGCTCCCTCGCCCATTGCAACACCTCCAAATGACCTCCTCTAGCGGCCATAAAACATACGTCTTCATCCCAAGGGCAGCCTTGCTCCCTCGCCCATTGCAACACCTCCAACTGACCTCCTCCAGCGGCAGCCCCACATACGTTTTCATTCCAAGGGCAGCCTTGCCCCCTCGCCCATTGCAACACCCCCAGATGACCTCCTCCAGCGGCAGCACTACATACCCACCCATCCCAAGGGCAACCTTGCTCCCTAATCCATTGTAGCGTGGGCAACTGGCCTCCACGGGCGGCGGCGGCGCAAGCAGCCTCCGACAAAGGGCAGCCTTGTTCCATCACCCACTCCAGCACCTCCAACTGTCCTGTCTCTGCAAAAAGTACAAGAAACGTTCAACATATTTTAAAAATACAAAAGAGCAGTTGCGACAAAGGCGCTTGCAGAATCGACGTTAATTCCCAAACAGATTACCACCCGTTCGACACATTTATTTCTCGTTGTGTTAATCTATATGCACAATACCTGAAACACACACCTCAAAACAAATGGAGGGCACCAGCAAGACTGGGGTTTAAAAGCCGGTGCACCAAAACTTATTCATCGATAGAGAACTCGTATATAGTAACTCCCCGCGGTCTCGCGGCAATACCGCAGCTTCCCTTACTTCAGTATCCGCCCCATTATTCAACAGCTCTCGTGGCACGTTCACCTCACCTGCTGCCTTCTCCATCCACTGTTCTAGAGACCAGGGGCACCCCTGGGCCCCCCTTCCCCATTTGACGAGGTCCAAGCTACCGCACAAGGAGGAGGAACACAGGCGGAAGCTGCTGGTGTCAACCAACCCGTCGCCCTCCCCCGCCTCCGCCACCGCTCGCACAGCAGCCCTCCAGTCGCGGCTGACGTGCCTCACCACCCCGCGGTGCGTTGGCTCAAGTAGAGCCGCGATCGACACTAGCACCTCCGCGGGAAGTACCCACGACTGCGGGTTATCAGCGTTCATATCGCCGCCACAGCCGTAGTGCTGCGGAGCTATAGCTTATGCAGGAGTCTATCTACAGTACCGGACTGGCAGTCGGACGTCGAAAACAGTCGAACTCTATGTTGACTACACCGTAATACGGTTAGGGTTATTGCTGAACATGCAGATGCTAGGCCTATACGCACAAAAATTGTATATGTGCGCAACTGGGATTTGGCGTGGCTGTGCTGCTGGGGTTTTGCAAAGGGGCGGATGAGCTGTGAAGAACCCCGCGCACAGTACTTCCTTTATATCGCGTTCATATCGCCGCCACAGCCGTAGTGCTGCCGAGCTGGCTTACATGCGGGAGTCAACAGTGACGGACTGGCGGACAGGCGGTACAGGACGTCGAAAACAGTCGGGATTTTACGGACTGACTAACACCGCGACACGCTTAGGTTTATTGCTGAAACCTGCAGACGCTAGGCCAACACTCAGGAACCCTTCACTTGTCTGTGTGCTGCGCGACTGTGATTTGGCGTGGCTGTGCTGCAATGTGATGGATTACCTGTGAAGAACCCACAGTACTTTATTTAAGGACCACTGGTTCACTGCTCGCTGTTCTACTGAACCGTGTCACATTTTTGGTCATATTAGTAATATAGAGGTTTGAATTACAGGGCTAAATTACGAAGTAACCGGCGTTACCTCCGTTACATGCGTTACCTCCGACGCTACATCTCCCTAACGGTTCAAGCGCCCAAGCGCGCACGGACAGTAAAATGTCCGCACCCTATATAACACACCAGCAGCGATTGTGTGTCCACCTTCTGCCTTTTGCGAGAGCTATCGCTCACGCAAACGGCATCGTGGCTCTTGCTAGCCACGCAAGGTGTTGATCACTGAGTCTCCTGCACGACGCACGAAAACACACTCCGTCAGTCCAAATGGCAGACCGCCTGGTATTGCCTACTGACCTCTACGTTGCGCCCGGTGACGCGCCGGAACAGCAGCCAGACCAGCTGCAATTGCTAACACAGATTGTGCAGCAGTTAGCAGCCCAGGTCGAAACTCTCTCCGTCGCAACCGCGTCAACAAAACCAACTACTTCAGCCATCCCCACAGCCGACTCCGACAGCGCTGCGGGTGGACGACTCGAGCTCGACGCTCTACCAGCTGACAGTAAAACCAACCCTCTAGAGTACATCGACCCTAGAGAGTGGTCAGAATTCGCGTCCCGTACGTTCGCGGACTGCCTACCCCCATCTGGCACAACAGCCCCGTGCCTGTGGAACCCTCGACACGACGAGGCCGACAAATTTTTTACGGACAACGCGAGAATTTCTTCCCGCGACGAGTATCGACACCTGCTCTGCTATGGTGTGTTTACGGCCGCCGTTAACGCGGCACTCGAAACTGCTATGGAAACGCTTCGCTCGGTCACCTCTACCCCCGACGAAACAACCTACGCCTACTCCCTCGTCGACGCAGCGCTACGTACTAATCAAGCAGTGGCCTCAGCGGGGGAAGCGCGACTCACCTACATCAGACGCTTCAAGGCCAAGAAGATTCTCACCGGAGAAGAACGCGTCGCGGAGCGTCTCGTCTACTCACGATGCTTCGACACTGTCGCCTCCGATCGTGGAGGCAACGTCGTCGACGGACTCCTGGCAGCCCTGGAGGACAAACGACTCGAAGTCAGCATCACAGCAGCTGCAAAAGCGCAAGCAGCTGCCCAGTTCAAGGCCGACAAGCCTAGACCAGACAAACCGGACAGGCCGAACGATAAGCCGGACAAGCCGGACAAAACCAAGGCCAAGCCAAAGGACCGCACGAGCGGCCGCCCCCTCCCCTCTACCGACAAGGCACACAAGAAGACCGAGGGCGACAAGGACGAATGACGGGGTGACCCGCCGCGCCGATTCCTGCAACCCAGATTCAAACTACATGCGTCATCGCGTGCGGCGAAACTGGCAAGCCTGGAAAGATATCGGCGCGAGCGGACAAGTCTTACGGTGGATCCGGGAGGGCGTTACTATTCCCTTCCTAAACAACCGACCCCCACCCCCGTTCAACCAAGGTACTTCACTGCTGGACGCTACCCCCGAGCAGCTCACCTTTGTCGAGGCCGAGCTTGCGCGCTTCGTGGAGACGGGAGCCTGGGAACGCACCACCTGCAGCAAATACGTGTCAAGACTCTTCTTAGTCGCCAAGCCCGGCCACAATCAGTGGCGTTTTATCGTCGACCTACGACACCTGAACAGCTTCTGCGTCAGAAAGCGACTACGGATGGAGTCTTTGCTAGGCGTTCGTCATCTGACTCGGAAGGGCGACTACATGTTCTCGTTCGACCTAAAAGACGGGTTCTACGCGCTGGGCATCGTGCCAGAGCAGCGCGACTATCTAACCGTAAACGTTCGCGGCCAGCTGTACCGACTAGCTGGACTCCCGATGGGCTGGTCGCTCAGCCCTTACCACTTCTGCGCGTTCACGGACACATTCGTACGACACCTCCGTCAACCAGACCCCGGTGGGTTTACAACACAGAACGGGAAGCCTACACAACCCGACAGCGACAGACCAAGCAAGCGCTTCCTCCGACACACGCGGTGGCGCGGAGCCAAAATCTTACCTTACGTGGACGACTTTCTCCTCTTCGCCGCCACTCGTGCTCTCGCTCTCTCGCTCAGGCAGCGCGTCGACCGCCTCCTCACCAATCTCGGCCTTCTCCGCCACCCCTCCAAGGGTTTTTGGGAGCCGACGCAATACGGCCACCACCTGGGCATCGACATCGACACAGCTTCAGGTTACTTCTTCGCCCCGGTGGAAAAGCTACAGAAGCTCGCAAGACAAGCTCGTCACCTACTACAACGTGCAACCCGAAACTGCAGATGGCTCCCTGTCAAGGAACTACAGTCATTCGCGGGTCAGGCGCAGTACCTTTTTCTGGCAATTCCAGCGGCAAGATTCTTCCTCCGCGAACTGCACTCCGTACTCGGCGACAAGTGGGGAGGCCGCGTCCGTCTCTCTCCGCAGCTCAGTCGAGATCTACAGTGGTGGACACAAGTACCCAGTCACGCCAACGGCAAGAACATACACCGCCCGGTCGAGTCAGCCTACATCCACTGCGACAGTTCGGGGTATGGATGGGGGGCAGTCCTGAACGGCAGACTCGAAGCCCGCGGCTTCTGGGGAATACAGGACGAACAGCAGCACATTACCTGGAAAGAACTGAAGGCCGTCCGTCTGGCCGTCCTCAGCTTCTTGCCACACCTGGCTGGCCGCAACGTCCTCCTCCACGAAGACAACCAGGCGGTCTGCCACGTCCTGACCGGCCTGACGTCCCGCTCCCCGGAGATGATGAACGAATTACGCCGGTTATGGTACCTGTTGGACACCAACAACATCCACATCAGGCCCAGATACATCCGTTCTGCGGCAAACACGTGGGCAGACAAACTCAGCCGACACCTCGACAGCGACGACTGGCAACTCGACCCCGCGGTGTTCCACGAAATGGACACACACTTCGGCCCGCACACAATCGACCGGTTTGCGTCGGCTCTCAACACGCTACTGCCCCGCTACAACGCGAACTGGCTAGACCCATCGTGCGAAGCCGTGGACGCCCTTCACCTCGCCGATGCGAATTGGAGAGCAGAAAACAACTGGTGCAACCCGCCATGGCCCCTGCTACCCGACCTCGCCCAGAAACTACAGCAGAGCGGCGCAGCAGCCACGGTGGTCGCCCCCCGGTGGCAAGGGAAAGCGTGGCATCAGGCCCTTACCGAATTGGCGTGCCACGAGACGGTCCTTCCGGCCCGACCTCACTTGTTCCGTCCCGGGCGGCGGCACGGACGCGGTACAGTCGGCAAGCCTCATTGGCCCGTCACTGTCTTCCGGATTCCCTCCCGGCCTGGTTGTACCTCCGCCGGGGCGCTGTCAGTGCTACACTGACCCTGTTCAACACACGGCACATCAGGCCAGCAGTCCAAGCCTACCCCACCAGACCAGCAAAGGTCCGCTACAAGGTGGAGGTGGCAGGCTGCAACAACCCGTGGGCCGCCTCGATGCGCCCCTACATGCAACGTCTACTGGGCACTGACAGCCTTGGAGCAAAAACGCTCGAATTGCTGACCGCCGCTTGGGCGAAGAGCACGTCCGACACGTACAACAGCGCAATCAAGCCTTACTTCCAGTTCTGCGAGGAGCAAGGCCTACCGCCGCTGGCAGCAACAACTGCTACCATGGCCCGCTACATTGCATGGATCGGAGAACGTGGCACCATTAAGGCTACTAGTCTACAGCCTTACCTTTCAGCCGTAAACGGGTTTTTCAAGGACCACGGCGCAGAACCAGTCGCACAAGGCGAATTGGTCGCCAAGGTCCGGCGGGGTCTCGCTGCGTCCCAAGTTTCCCTCCAGCCCAGCCGCACACGCCTGTACCTCCCAGCCCGGATTCTTGTCTCATCGCTACGCCTGGCCAAGGACCTCCGCACACAGCTGACAGACACTTGGACTCAGGCTCAAGCAGAACTCATT
>JAPMLY010002440.1:50000-55174 GCA_026401115.1 Tetraselmis chui
GATCGTATGGCGGCGATTGGTGCTGCCACGGTGTGCCGGCTCGTGTGGCAGAGCAAGCACGAACTCGCCAGTGAGTCTGTAGGGGTCGTCGACAGGTGGGTTCGCTGCCGCGCCGATAGCGACCGGGTGATCGCGCAGCGCGTCCCGACGGAGAAGTTCCGACTGTGTCCGGGCCTTGTCGTCCATGCGAGCATGGAGTAGTTGCAGCTGCTCCATGACCATGCGAATGCTATCGTTGGCCGAGTCGGCAGACGGTGTATCGCTGCGATTGGAGTCGGCGGCGGTGTCGTCGGCCGATGCCGCGGGCGCCGGTTTTTTTTGGCGCCATTCCAAGAAAATACAAGTACCAAGGCAGTGGAAAAAACCACTAGCGGTAACTATGCCTAACGGTGGTTTCAAAGAGACGGCCCGATGCCCGCCGACCCCTCGGCATGTAGCCCCGGGGTGTCTCAATGTACCTTTTCCGTATCCTCAAGCCAATGTGGGGCACAGTGGCAGCCGAGGCATGAACAGGCAGGTGTATATATCCGATGCTCTAAGAAACAACTTATGTTGTCGTGCACCTTGTGTATGAGTGTTCACCCTCACAATGCTCCCCCATTTCCCACTCTTGCTTGGACATGTATCCACCTTGTCCACACAAGCGAGTGCGCTTGTGTGGTTGGCTAGGTCGTCGAGGCGTAGAGTAGAATATAGCCGTGGTAGGCTAGAGTAGGGTCGATGATAGCGGGACTGTTCAGTAGAACATAATCAAAATGTGGAAATAAAAACTGAAACGAAAATACTGTGTTAAGTATTATAGTTTTGAAAATATGGTCGGCGTTGCCTTCGGGCGAGTTTCCAAGTTGCACGCGGAACGACAATTTTGTCTCGCGTATCCTTCGTGTGGAGGACTCCATAACCTGTTGAACGTGGTATGCACGGTTCGATAAGGAAGATATTGGAACTTGCGGTGTGCTGGTTACAGGTACGCTAAACAACTAGCCTTGGGTGACGGCTGGTGTCGAGACAAGAGAAGTGTTTCAAGCTAAAGTGGTTAGCTATCTATACGCTAGTTTGTGATATCGTGCATCAGGCATAATAGTTGATGTCATGTACATAAGGACTTCTATCAGAGCATACATTAGCTCTCTGTAATTAATCTACATTAGGAAATACTTACAACATCTACATTAAAGTCACGTCAATGTGATGGATGCCCGAGACAGAGAACTCCAAGCACTTTGTCAATGCCCGTGGTTCAACAATCTAACTTGAGTGCATCGTTTGCGTGTGCCTATGCAAGAACCAAAGCACCAATTTCCCTTACTTTATCTAAAATGAATTTGAAGTAAATATTCTTATTCACACCGACAACGGTGATGGGGACTGTTTGACTCTAGAATGAGATGGCGCCCGCCGGCGGCGCAGCGGCGGCGGCCCCGGAGGGGGGTGCGCTCGCAGGCCCGTCGGCATCCCCTCACCTCCCCGTGGTGGGCGCTGGAAACCCCGTAGCCGTGCCAGGCATGGCACGGTAGGGGGCTAAGAGGGCCGACAGCTCGATCCGCGGGATAAGCAGCTTTCGGGAAAGCCTTGTACATAGGGCTTTTGAAAAAATGATTTCTGTGCAATACCGGCGCCAAGATCTCCCGCTCGGCCCGTCCGATATGTTTTTTCGCGTACATATACTCTTGAATATAGCCTTACTTTGAGGGGTGGGGCATGTACTACGGCAGCTTTTGATAGCGAGGAGGGTACGGCCGGATCAGCGGTGAGAGGTGGGTGTTGGAGCTGGTGGTGGCCAGCCGGGAAGCAGCGCCAGGAAAGGGCACTCGCTAGCCGTCGACCAGCCATGTGCCAGTCGAACCTTGCCGAGGGGTGAGGCAAGACATGGCACAGGCCGGTGGCTAGTCGCAGACGGAGGAGCGGCTATATGAGGCGGCGGCGATCCTCAGGATCAGCCGCCGCCGGAAAGCCATGTACGGAGGGCTTTTTTCGGAAACTAAAACAATGTCCGTACCCGGCGTCGAGCTAGTTGGGGAGCAGCACAAGGGTAGGGCGCTCACTAGCGAGCCGCCACGTCGTCCAGCGTCATCTCCCGGGGGGAGGAGTTAGCTGGGGCGGCAAGGAGGACGGTAGCGACGGGAGGAGCGACGCGATCTGGCGGCGACGACCCTTTGGGTCGGCGCCGCCGGAAAACCCGGCACGGAGGGTTTTGTTTAATTCCGGGCGCCCGCGGCCCGCCCGATCCGGCTACGGTGACCTGCCCCTCCCCCCTCTTCGACACCCACTACCCCGACAGACCTTCATAATCCTAGGATTCCTTGAGCGTGGGCCCGGGTGAGCGCGGAGGCCCCCGCTCAAGAAACGGCTGCTCGGTGGACGCGCGATCGGAGGGGGGAGGGTACGACAACATGCCGGCAAACCGACAGGTACCCGGGTACCAGACAGAGAAAAAACCGGGGAAATGAGCGGGGAAAATTCAGGCGCGGAGGCAGGAGCGCTAGTTTTTTTTATGTCTGTGTGTCTCGGTCCCCCCCACATGTCCTCGAGGTGATGGGGGACCTCGACACGGATGGCCGCCGCGTCGGTGGACGCGGCAAGACCTTGGGGCGGGGTTTACGGGATGGAGCGGCGGGATCGAAGAGTGACCGCGCGAGGAGGGTTTTTTTTGCCAGCCTTTCCCCTCCTTCCTTCGGCAAGACCGAAGTCACGCGGGAGCTAGATTAGGTTGGCCCGTCGTCCCTCCCGAACGCCGACCGGCCTAGACCGGTCGACACCCCGGTTCGGTGGGAGCGGGCCGTGCATCGTGAAGGTCGAGCAGCAGTTTAGTTTTGCATTTCTCGACAAGTGGATTTATTTTTAGATCTGTTTTTCTTTATTATAAAATTACTACGCTGTTACTGCTTAGGTGGGGGGACTGTGGCAATTACTGCGGTTGCTTACAGATATATAACTCCCGAGGAACGTCGACACACATTACAAATAGGTGTGTCGATAAGAAATGTACCTGGTCGGAGAGACCCGGGCCCAACTTGCTAATAAGTCATGTATGGCGAAGTAGAGTGGCCCGTGAGACAGCAGCCGGTCCAGTTTGCCGGGACAGGTTGTAAACAATTCCAATTTCAATTTCAATTTCAATTTCTAGAATGAGATGCAGAGTGTCATCCGCCGGCCTCTCCTCCCACTCGAGTCTACTACACGCCGTCACCGCTCCATAGATTTTGGAACTCGAGAATGACAGATGATTTATTTGGTGACAAGTTTGGCATTAGAAAATAACATTAGGGAATGTGTCTCGCTATGTTAAAGTGTTAAAAGCACGGCGGCTGGATTTGAAATTCAGTCGTCAATAACATTCCGAAAGTTGCACGCCAATGATATTGGGCAGTGCCAATTATGAAAGAGATTATCTCCCCATAAATCATGAATGCGGCGATACGATATTTTGCGTTCGAGCGCTATCCAATTAAGACGTAGTAATGCATGTCTATCACGACCACTGCAACCATCCCAAAGGAAGTGGGGCTTAAATAGACGAATTAAATCGCCATTGATTATGCCGAATTCTTTCTGTGAGCTGCTGCCCCCCATCGATAAACCAATTGTAATTCATAGATAGTCGTCAACTTTATACGAGGAACGTGGCACATGACTTTTTAAAAGTGGATGTGAAACCAAATGCAACGAGAAATGATGAAGTCAAATCCAAGTATTACCATCCGTGTCACAATAATATTCTATGCAAATGAAAAGAAAGTGCATATGCAATGAATTCGCAATGCCTTGTCGGGAGGAGCCTTCAAAGCAAGGCATACTTTTGAGGCGGCAGCACAGCCACGTCAATGTGTTGGATGCGCGAGACAGAGAACTCTAAGCACTTTTTCAATGACCGTGTTTAATCAATGTGACTTGTGATTTTCAATGATTCAGGCATAACAACTGAATTGTGCTACATATCTTACCACACCTTTCATGAATGCGGCTGAACAATTTTTAAAGTTCCGTAAACATCAATTCCAGTGACTCCTCCGGCCTATCAGTCTCAGAATTGTTCTCGTCCGCCTCGTTCGTCTCGTCAGTTTCGTCCGTCTCGCTGAGTCTTGCGAGACATGATTTTGTGTGGTAATCAAGTTGCTACACAACAATGTTGTTCGAGTAGCATCGTGATAGTACGGCTGTGACTCAGCACAATAAGATGATAAGCCAATCAACAATAGAGAGGATTAGGTTGCTGATAGTGGCAAATTGCTGAGCGTTATGTGACGAGTACAGTCCTGCAACAGTACATTGCAGGACATTGTACAGGTACTCGTTACGGATATCAATTCGTGCTTTTCCACAGGATGGACGTATACTCGTGGGTACGTCGCTACTGCAATATTGTAATGGTGCTGATGCTACAGTACGACCAGTACCTCCCGGTACGTACAGATATGCATAATTAATCTAACTAGCCAGATGACGCGCCAGAACGAGCTCTCCAATGCAGAAGGAGCCGCGTCGTGAAACCCAATGCTAGGCAGGCCGCGTCTCGAGGCAGATGATGACGGTTGAACAGCACTAACGCCTGACACGTAAGCATAGCTTGCAGGCGTAACCAGTCTGGGCTGAAACCTATTTAAGCCCAGTGCAGTAGAGGGAGGTGACAGAACCTTTTAACAATTCCTTTGTTCATTTACAACATCTACTGCCCAAGTACAGCAGTGAAACATCTTTCATCAATTACCTCTCGACAACATCAATTGCAATCTTACGACACAGAGCTAGACAGACTAGAACAGATTTGTGCTAGCGTTTAGCTTTCAGAGGCTAACCGCCACACTGGTTTCGGAGCTCTTTGGTCGACGCACGCTTTCGTTCGCTTGTTGAACTGCTCGACGTTGTTTGATTGAGTTGAGATGGCTTCTCTTGGACCTGGTCATTACGTGGTGTTGGTAATTCACGTTGGAGGAACTAAACGGTCAGATTTGAAGTTGGTGTTTCAGCGTGAGCCTCGTACTGGTAGAACTTGGTTCCCTGCTGGCTCTGTCTTACCCAATGAAGAGCCTGTCGACGCTGCTATTCGCGAGTTACACGAGGAAACCGGTCTTGTTTTGACACCGGATGATTTGACGCTGTTGAGTGGTGAACCTGTGAACGTTACGCTACCTCAAGGACGACAGCTTGTTTCCGTGTACTCTGCGTCTATTCCT
>JAPMLY010002441.1:0-20156 GCA_026401115.1 Tetraselmis chui
TCGTCTCCTGAGTGGCTGTCCATATATCATCATCGCTCTGCTGTCCGTTTTATATAGTAACTCATTATCAGTACATGGACGCCCGCGGCTGTGAACGTTATCAGTGAATATGCAATAGCTATTGGATTACAAGAAGAATAACATGAACACGGACAGGGAAAAAGGGAGGGGACCCGAAAGGGCAAGAGTGACAAGAGGATCACGTACAGTTGACCTAGTACAGACAAACAAGATACAAGCAGCAGTGTGTCATGCTGCTAGTTAGTTCTCTTGTAACCATCACACAGCGCCTCGGCGCACGAACCTGCCGACACGCCTAACATCTCACGGGCACCTCCGATAAGAGGTTATGGGCCCTCGAATAGCTTAAAAAGCTATGCACACGCCAACAACGCGGTGATAACGTGAGAAAATAGAGGTGTGGAAAGTTGGAAAATTCGATTTCATGCATAGCTCACCGGAAGCAACCGTCGCCCGGCGCCCACCACACGGAGCAGCAAAAAACCGACTCGAGCAGAGGCCTCGTGGTCCACTCCAGGTAAAGATCATGTCACCCGGCGCCCGCCGGCGGCGCCGCGGCGGCGGCCCAGGAGGGGGGTGCGCTCGCATGCCCGTCGGCATCCCCTCACCTCCCCGTGGTGGGCGCGAGAAACCCCGTAGCCGTGCCACGCATGGCACGGTAGGGGGCTAAGAGGGCCGACAACTCTATCCGCATGATCAGAGCTGTCGGGAAAGCCTTGTACATAGGGCTTTCGAAAAAATAATTTATGTGCAATACCGGCACCCATATCTCCCGCTCGGCCCGTCCGATATGCGTTTCGCGGTCATATACTACTTGATAAAGTCCTACCTCGAGGGGGCGGGGCGTGTACTCTAGGAGCGTTTGATGGCGAGGAGGGTACGGCCGGAAAAGCGGGAAGGAGCGGGTGTTAGAGTTGTTGGTGGCCAGCCGGGAAGCAGCGCTAGGAGAGGGCGCTCGCTAGCCGTCGACCAGCCATGTGCCAATCGAAACTTCCCAGGGGGGGAGGCAAGACATGGCACATACCGATGGCCGGTCGCAGGCGGAGGAGCGGCTATGTGAGGCGGCGGCGATCCTCGGGATTAGCCGCCGCCGGAAAGCCATGTACGGGGGTCTGGATCTTTCACATCTTGGCGAATGCGTTTCCACCAGAATCTATCGAGTGCTTTAGCAAGAGTGCCAGCAACTCCTTTGTGCAATCTCAGTCGGAGCTCAGAGTTCCGCGGAATACATAGGCGATCGAGGCGCCAAAAATATCCGTCTCTGGCTTCAATCCGGCTGTCTTTCGTCCACCCACCCTCGTCCCCATAAAACGAGTCTTGGGCGTACCCCTCGCGAATGAGATCAGCGAACTCAAGGCTCAGCTGCAACACGTTAACAATCAGTAAATTTAATTGTGCGTCTTCAAACAACAACTGGGACTTCCGTCGTAATTCACGATCTGACGGAACCTCGCCATCCCAAAATAATGGAACGGTGGCATGAGGTACGAAGTCTGGACGCCGGCTTAACGGGTCAGCTTCGTTCAGAGCTCCCTTGCGATATGCAAGTGTCATCGAGCCCACAAACGGTTGCAAATCCCGCAGGTATCAGGCTTGCCGCTTGTTCAGCATGTTGTTTGGTTGCCTAAGCAGATGTCGCAGTGTGTCGTGGTCTGTTACGACAAGGAACTTTGAGCATCCTTCAAGACAGCACCTCCAATGCTTGACAGCCTCGCATACGGCCAAAGCTTCTAAGTCGTACGCAGAGTAAGTGTTACCACGCTCAGCTGGATTCAGCTTACGCGTCCAATAAAAGACGGGTTGAAGACCTCCTCCTTGGTCTTGCAACAGGAGTGCTTTAATCCCCATTGTTGAAGCATATGTAGCCACGGTGAGCGTCGCGTCCGAGCCGACCTCCGGTAGGCTCAGGCATGGCGCGGAAATGAGCCGTAACTTGAGAGCCTCAAAGGCTTCCAAACAGGCACGCGTCAGCGTAGCCTTTTGTGGCTGGGACTTACGCAGTAAGTCCGTCAATGGAGCCGTAAGGTCGCTGAAATGATGAATAAATCTGGCGTAGAAGTTGCAGAACTGCACGAAACTGCGAATCTCCTTTTGCATCGTGGGCACTGGCTAGTCTGCAACGGCCTCGACTTTCTTTGTTGAAACCGAAATTTTACCAGCTAACACAGTATAGCCCATATATTCCATCTCTTGAAGGCCGAAGAAGCATTTCTTAAGGCGTAATTTCAAGCCCTCCTCCTTAAACCGCTGTAGCACAAGACGCATGTGCTCCAGGTGTTCCTCAAAGTTCGACTGTAGATACAGACGTCATGGAGGTAGACAGTTACGAACTTGTGTATAAAGTCGCGAAGTTTGTCATTCATCATCTGCTGAAATGTAGCTGGTGCATTGCACAATCCAAACGGCATGGCGACCCATTCCATTAAGCCATCAAAGTTCTGAAACGCCGTCTTGTGATGTCTTTGTCACGCACTCGAACTTGCCAGAAGCCATAGGCGAGGTCGAGGTGGGTGTAAAAGTTCCCGTCCTTAAGTTTGTTCAGCGTGTCGTCCACACGCGGAAGCGGATAAGCATCTTTACGCGTAACCTCATTAAGGCCACGGTAGTCAATGCACAGACGTAGCGAGCCATCAGCTTTTCGCACAAAAAGAATTGGCGAGCCGAACTCACTGTAGCTGGGACGGATCAAACCAGGCTCCATGGCGTCTTTGAGCTGTCGATTCAGCTTAGCGCGCTGTGCAGGTGACAATTTGTTCAACCGTTGACGTCGCATCGGGCCAGTTGTTTCAATGGGATGATCCCACTGTCGGCTTACGGGCGGAGAGTCAACAGGTTGCAATAACTCCGGGAAGTCATCGTAGAGTAACGACCGGAAGCTGTCACGTTGTTCTGATGTTAGCTCCTCTCCAGTGTGAAAGTCAGTTGGGTGGTCAGCGGCTGGCGTAAGTTCAATGACGTAAAATTCAGCATTACGTCCCGTGCTGCGGCGCGTCTTGCGCATGAGTATCTGAACTTTAGTAGATGACATCAGAAGACAATCAGGGCGTCGTTCCTCGAGCGCAATCTCCACTGTTGTGCCGTCCATTAGAGTAAAAACCATGGTTGAACCAAATTGTAAAGAGGCATGTTCGTCATCAAGCCATGGTAAACCCATGATAAAATCAGCAGCACGTAAATCACGTAAGACGTAAAAAGTCCGGTGAAATTCGTGTCGAGCAAGCTCAAAAGTAACATCGCAGACTGTCGAAGAATTCACTCGTTGTCCGCTAGCAAGTCGAATAGGTGTCTTGGTCACAAACTTTCGATTCTGTAAAGCAAAGCGTCGTACGAAGTCTTCAGATACGAAGTCCAGAGTCGTAGCGCAATCTACCAAGCCCGAAATCTGGTGTCCGCCATCGAGAGTTTTCACGATCAGCCCGGTTCGAATTAACGGTCGAACTTCCGTGAGGTTAGTCAGTAGGGCTGTAGCTGGCGGAGACAATTGTCGCAGCGTAGCGATGGACTCTTCTGCGTCGACAGGAGGTACAAGTACTGAGATGGGTTGGTCAGATTCTGTAGGTGAAGTCGGGTCGTAAAAAGCACAATCGGCGTCGACTAACCACAACTATACGGGCCAAGGAGCTGGAGCAACCACCTCTTGCTGCGCTGGGTTCTCCAGTGACTGGCAAGTAAAAAGTTGTGTCTGTGTTGGGAATTCTTGGTAGAGTTTCCAGTGCTTAGTGAGCTGTTTGAATTTCGGCCATCTCTATAACACAAAAAAGCCATCGTAAATGTCGGAGATGTGCGACGACAATCTTCAAAATGCTGTGCTATACGTTCAGCCAACTCCCAGGGTAGATTAATGAACACCCGTTCTCCTGACAAGTCCCTCTCAAGAATCGAGTCACACGGCGAACAGTGAGGTAAGTCACCGTGCGAGTTTAAAACTTCATCACTTCAGCACATCCCTCGAGTGTGAAGTTGAATCGTGCATGTAGAGGCTCAAAAACAGACTCAACCAGTTTCCAATCAATCGAACGTCCGGTTACAAGTTTACGACTCTGTCTCTGCCTATGTCTGACGACGACGACCTGCGACTGAAGTTGCAGGTGTCGCGACTGTAGTCGATGGAGATGCCGAAGGTGTATCGACGACCTCTGTCGCTAACAGTGTCTCAGGACGAACAGTAGATGTAGCCGGCTGCTCCATTTCGCTAGTAGAACAGCCTTGCCACCATCATTGCTTCTTGGACTGTGGCCCTTCCATAGGTGCTTTGCCCTTCAGTTCGGGGCACTGAAAAAGTCGGTGTCCCTTCTTGTGGCACTTGAAACAGAGTCCCTCCTCCATGTGCCGCTTGCGCTCCTCAGCTGTCATCGCATTTGCAATTGCGCTGAAATCAATTCTGCCAGAGTTTGAGGATGGTTGACCACGACCTCCACCATGATTGCCTCCACGTTCACGGCCTCGACCACGGCCACCACCATTGCGCTTCCAGATCTTAGAGGCTCCTACTAGTGGGTCATCAAAGTTGCGCTTCCGAGTGGGTTGTCCGCCTCCAAGTGTTGTAGATGGGCATGCTGTAGACCGCATACCACCGAGTTCCGGCGAATCTGTCACGACGTCATTAAGGAGATTTTGGAGCTCCACCAGAGTAACGTTGTAACCTTTCTGAGACCGGTGTGACTTCGCTTGAGTCTTCAATGCAAAGTTCGCCAATCCATTGATAAAGCGCACGCACTGTACATCGGCCGTAAGTTTCTGACGTGGCCGACGTAACAAGTCGTTGAAATGCTTGGTGTAGAAAGCGTAACTCATGCTGCCTTGCGTAAGGTTGAGCAGAGTGTTAATCGCATAATCTTGGATGTTCGGGAGAAATGTAGTCTTCCGCAGCTCCACGACAAGCAAATCAAACGTAGACGGAATAGCAGCTTGAACTTTCCGATTCAGCCACCAACCATTCACATGTCCAGAGAACTGTGACGTAACCCCGGTAACTGAGTCGTACGAATCAGTCGTAATGCCTAGCAAAAGAACGCGCTGAGGTTGCGCCTCAAGCCAATTCTCCAATTCACGGGCATTGTCACCTGACTGGAACGAGGAGTTAATCGCAGCCTTGCGTTGAGTCTCCGTAAGGGTCACATGTAATCCAGCCAAGTTACGCGTAGGCATAGGCATTCCCACACGTAAATCAGTCGGTGTTTCTCCACACATCAGATTAATGTAACCACGAATAAGCAGTCAGACATGACCATAATCGACCGATGAAAACCGGGGGTACATGAAGAACTGCCTCGGAATAGTCGTGTCGTCATGGAAGAGTGCATGAGACGAATATACTGCACGACGAAAAGTCTCCCATTGAGTCACGTAACCGAAGTGAAGTAACTCGCTCTTATGCTTCATAGCAGGAAGTAACCCCGTCTTGGCGGGCGTAAGATTCAGACCACCGATATCAAGTGTTTCCGGGACGACGTAATAACCATCCGGATTAATCGTCGACTGAGCCGTAACAGCCTGCTCGAGCTGAGCAGGAGTACGTAAGTGGGTCGTAACGTACGGAACAAGAGCAAAAGCCGAGTAAACGTAAACGAGTTGTCCGGCAAGTAACGCGACACGAACATGTGCGTCACTCAACAGCGTCAAATCATCCGGAGTCAAGATAATGCCGGTTTCCTCATGTAATTCTCGAACGGCAGCATCGACATGCTCTTCGTTAACTGTGATTGAGCCAGCCGGGAACCAAGTTTTACCGGTAGGGCTCGCGTTGTAACACAAGCTTAACGATCGACAATTTAGTTCCTCCAACGTGAATTACGACCACCACGTAACGTCCAGGTCCAACATAAGCCATTTCGAGTCTATCAAGCAACGTCGAGCGAATCAAATGGTAGCAAAAACGTGCGTCGACCAAAGAGCTCCGAAACAAATGTGGCGGTTAGCCTCCTCAAGCTAAACGCTAGCACAAATCAGTTCTAATCTGTCTAGTTCTATTCTTGCAAGATGGCAAAGTGATGTTGTCGAGAGATGATGAGAAGATGTTTCACTGCTTGTACTTTAGCAATATATGTTGTAAGTGAACAAAGGAATTGTTAAATGGTTATGTCACCTCCCTCTATTGCATTGGGCTTAAATAGGTTTCTGCCGAGCTAGCTTACGCATGCTTGCTTCGCTTACGTGTCAAGCGTTAGGGCTTTCCAACCGTCGTCATCTGTCCAGAGACGCGGCTCGACTAGCATGGAGAATCACGACGCGGCATGTTCTACATCGGAGAACTCGCTTAGGCGCGTCATCTGGCTAGTTAGATTGACTGTGCGTACTTGTACGTACCATGAGGTATTGGTCGTATAATATGCATCAATACCCTTATGAGTATTGCAGTAGCGACGTACCCACGTTTGTACGTCCGTCCGATAGAAAAGCACGAAGTAGAATTAGTAACGAGTACATGTACAATGTCATGCAATGTATTGTTGCAAGACTCTACTCGTCACAGGGGGCTTTCTCGGATACTAAGCTAATGTCCGTACCCGGCGTCGAGCTAGTAGGGGAACTGTACCATGGCATGGCGCTCACTAGCGAGCCGCTACGTCGACAAGGTACATCTCACGGGGGGAGGAGTAAGCTTGGGCGGCAAGGAGGCCGGTCGCGACGGAGGGAACGACACGATCTGGCGACGACGACCCTCCGGGTCGGCCCCGCCGGAAAACCCCGTACGGAGGGTTTTGACTAATTTCCGTGCACCCGCGGCCCGACGGAGCCGACTACGGTGACTTGCCCCCTCCCCCTCGTCGACACCCACTACCCCGACAAACCTGATAATAGAGAGAGTGGGCCCGGGTGGGCGCGGAGGCCCCCGCTCAACATAGGTTGCTCGGTGGACGCGCGATCAGAGAGGGGAGGGTACACACGCACGCCGGACTACTTGATAGGTGCCCGGGTACCAAACACAGTATAAACCGAGGAAATGAGCGGGGAAGATCTAGGCGCGGAGGCTAGAGCGCCAATTTTTTCTATGTCTGTGTGTCTCGGTCCCTCCCACTTGCCCTCGAGGTGACGGGGGACCTCGACAAGGAGGACCGTCGCGTCGGTAGACGCGGCAACGACCTTGGGGCGGGGCTTACAGAATGCGGCGGCGGAATCGACGAGTGCCCACGTGAGGAGGTTTTTTTTGCCAGCCTTTCCCTTCCTATCTTCGGCAAGACCGAAGTCGCGCGGGAGCTAGATTAGGATGGTCCGTAGTCCCACCCGAACGCCGACCGGCCACCGACCGACCGGTTCGGTGGGAGCGGGCCGTGCATTGTGAAGGTCGAGCAGCAATTTAGTTTTGCATTTCTTGACAAGTGGACTTATTTTAGATATGAATTTTGATTACAAAATTATTATGTTGTTATTGCTTAGGCGGGGGGGCTATGGCAATTGTTGTGATTGCTTACATTTTGTCATTCCTCGACATAACTCCCGAGGAATGTCGACACACTGTGAAGCTAGGTGTGTCGATAGGTGTACATGGTCGAAGAGACCCGCGGGCCCAACTTGCTGATAAATCCTGAATGGGTAAGTAAATTGGCCCGATAAATGACCTCCGGTCCAATTTGCCGGCTCGTTGTGATCAAATTCAATTTCAATTTCAGTTTCATGTCACCCTCACTACCATGGATAATACCATGGCTATGAAAATGCTAAAAATGATTTGCAACAATATCAACAAACCGGCTGAACCGGTTGTTGTCTAACGGCCGTCACTTGCTCAGCCATTTAGGACACTTAAGAGCAAAGCTTGGATCGGGTACTCTTCGACCACGTACACCTATCGACACACCTATTTGCAATGTGTGCCAACGTTCTTCACAGGCAAAAAAATGTAAGCAATAGCAGTAATTGCCACAGTCCCCCCGCCTAAGTAGAAGCAACAGAAATAATTTTGCAATTCAGAAAATCAGATCTACAATAAAATTATAGAGCCACTTGTCAAGAAATGCAATATCAATCTCTTGCTCGACCTTCTTGATGCACGGCCCGCTCCCACCGAACCGGGGTGCAGACCGGCCTAGGCCGATAGGCGTTCGAGAGGGGGGGGGGGGGGGGGGGGGGGGGGGGGGGGGGGGGGCAAGACTGCCACAGAAGAAAAGCTAGCGCTCTTGCCGCCGCGCTGAAAAGTTTTCTTGGCCATTTCCCCGGCTTTTTTTCTGTTTAGTACCCCGGTACCGGTTTGGAAAATCAGCCAGAGGCCGTACCCTCCACCCACCGATAGCGCGTCCGTCGAGCACCCTTGTCTCGAGTACGAGCCTCTGCGTTGACCCGGGCTCGCACTCTCTAATATTAGGTGTGCATGTCGACAATGGGTAGCGGTGGGATAGGGCATAGTCACCATTGCCGGATCCAAAAAGGCCGCGGGGGTGCGGAAATTATTCAAACCCTGAGCATAGAGTTTTTCCGGCGACGGTTAAACCGGAAGCTAACCCCGTCGCTAGACATCGCCGCTCCTCCCGTCGCGACTGTCCTCCTAGTTGTTGGTGTCGTCATGCCCCCCCTTGGGTCAGCTCGAAGTCAACAAGCCGGCCGGCGTGTAGCGAGCGCCCTTCCCTAGTTGTCTCCGGCTGTGTGCCGCGAGCTCTAACACCCTTAACCCCCCGATTACATGTCCGTACCCTCCTCGCCAAAAAAGATTCACGCATACATGCCCCATCCCCTCAAATAGAACGGTGTCTCAGTTATTCATTGGCGAAAAATATATCGGACGGGCTAAGCGGGAGATCTTAGTGTTGGTGTACGGAACATTATGATTTTCCAAAAGCCCAGCGCCCGCCGGCGGCGCAGCGGCGGTGGCCCTAGAGGGGGGTGCGCTCGCATGCCCGTCGGCACCTACCTATACCTCCACGCGGTGGGCGTTGGTGGCCTTGCAGCCGTGCGAGGCTTGGCACGGTAGGGGACTAAACGAGGTACCGGCAGCTGCGATCCGCGGGATCATCCTCTTTCGGGAAGCATGCCAAAACGGAGGGTTTCGGTATACTGTGATATTCGTACACCGGCACAAGGATCACCCGCTCGGCTAGTCCGATATGTTACTTCTTGACTAAGTACTCACACATACTCTCTCCCGACACGAGGGCGGGGGCGGTGTCTGCGAAATATCTTTTGACGAAGAAGGGTACGGACGGATCATCGGTGGGACGAGGGTGTTAGAGCTGGCGGCGGACAGCCGGGAGGCACCGCCATGGCACGGTGCTCGCGAGTTGTCGCAAGCCATGTAAGTTTTAAGTCTCCCTTGGGGGCCAGGCCAGAAGCTACGCATGATGGAGGAGGGTCGCAGCCGGAGGAGCGGCACGGTCTAGCGGCGAAGGTCCTCAGGATCATCCGCCGCCGGAAAAACCCCGCACGAGGGGTTTTCGGAGAATATTTCCGTACATGTACCCACCATCTTTTGAGGAGCGGCGACTCGATCCATGTGTTCAATCAACCCCTTTCCTTGTCGGTACCCGGTTACCGACAGGCTGCCTCAGGCGGCGTGCCTAAAGTTATCGTTGTTAATCCATGAACACACGGAATGGCATGAAGGGGGTTAGAACCGCCGCTTCCCGGAACGGAGATGTACGCCTTATCCAAGTACCGCCAAAATTCGGTACCCGATAGGAACATATTGTGCATATGAACCCATCGCATCGCATCGTGCACACACTGCAAACACCTATAGCGAACACCTATAGGTGGAGGGCCAAGACTCCCCCGGAGTCCAGCGTACATATGTGTTCATTATCTTGTCCACCGTAGGGATCGCACAACACTCCCCCTAATGGACATCATCCCATGAACTCCGGCCGGTGCCCTAGTAAACCCCGCAGTAAACGCGGAGGGCCCATAACATGTTAATCCATGAACACACGGAATGGCATGAAGGGGGTTAGAACCGCCGCTTCCCGGAACGGATATGTACGCCTTATCCAAGTACCGCCAAATGTCGGTACCCGATAGGAACATATTGTGCATATGAACCCATCGCATCGCATCGTGCACACACTGCAAACACCTATAGCGAACAATTATAGGTGGAGGGCCAAGACTCCCCCCGGAGTCCAGCGTAAAGATGTGTCCATTATCTTGTCCACCATAGGGATCTCATAACAATCGTAGATGCACATTGCTCGTACAGCCGACCCCTTAACAACGTATTCACCGGGGGGTACAAACGGCCACATCGCGATCACACAAGTGTTGGAAACACACGGAGAAAAGACCGGGGAGATGAAAAATCTGGCACGGGGGCAGGAGAGCCAGCCGGACACCGTATGAGGCCCAGTTACTTTCTCTTCCCAACCCCCGAAGGAGGAGAGAAGACTAGGCTAGGTGGCGAGTTGCGACGGGAGAAGCAGCGTTATCTCGGGCGGGGGGCGCTTGGATCATGACGGGACCGTCGACGACTTGTGCGAGGGGGGGGGTTCGCCTTGCCTTCCCCCCCCCCAATTCCGGCACGACCGGAGTCGCACAAGAGCATAGGTCAGGTAAGCCCGTCGCGACGAGCGCCAACTGAGCAGCGCCCTCGTAGCAGCAAGAGTAGACTGCGCATCGTTGAGACTAGCGATAAATTATTTTTCATAACTAGTGTACAATAACTATTTACAGCGTGAATTTGACGGTATTGTTACTGCCATTGGAGAAGTTGGTATTAGTGAATTCATGGCGTATATCCTACGATCAAAAAAGTACTCTAGAAGGCTCGATCACATGGGCACCCGAAGACATCAGCCGTTAACTCGGTGATTGTTGTGAATAATTTCATTTCATTTCCAAACCCCCCTGTAATCGTGTCGACCGTAGTGCTACTCTTGTTTATGAGGCTCACTGTTGTAAGTAATACCGCATACGTATTAGTTGCAGATAGCTACTGTAAGCTACTCTAGATATGATTAGTACATGTCTAGATCGGACATACCGATAAAGTGTTTGACTCGGTACAGAGCTGTCGCTAGGCTACAGCTCTCTCACTTCTGTTGTCCCGACACCATGCCTGTAGGCTGGTTGTCGCCTTAACTGTTCCGTTTGCGGGACTGTGACTGTAACTACGTTTGCGTACGTTATCTTCCACACTAACTGTGTTTGCATGGTTCAATAGGTTATGGGCCCCCGCCTCACGTCACTCACCCGCGACAACCTGGTTCGGCGAGCTGCGATCGACAGCTCTCCCGCAGAAGGCAAGTTTCCTTAGACTCCTAGTACTTTCAACCTGTAGTCGGCGGTATCGCCAGTATAAACTGCGATTTTAAAACCCGCCACCACCCCTCTTAAGTCAGCCACCCGACGGAGATAGCCAGCCACCCACACCGACGCACTCGTCGTGTGTGGACAGGGTGCACACATGTCCAAGCTGGAGAACGGGGGGGTGCACTGTCGGGTGAATACGCATCCACAGGTCGCACGCCAGCCGTAGCTTACCTTTTATTTTTATTTTTATACTAGCCTCGCGCATCAGCCACCAGCGCAGCGCTCCACCTGTCCTGGCCTTGGCCTCGACTTGTGCCCCACACTGGGTGGAGGATACAAAAAAGGTGCTCTGAGACACCCCGGGGCTACAGGCCGAGGGGTCGGCGGGCATCAGGCCGTCTCTTAGCATACCGCTGTTAGGCACGAGTCCGGCTAGCGGTTTTTACCGCTGCCTGTTTTTTCCTTCAGCTCTTTCTTTTTTTTCCCTCTGTCGAAATGGAGCAGAAAAACCCGCCTGCTTCACCTGCTGATTCCCCTGAGTCAGGCTCTCACAAGAGCACCCCCGATCACCCCCCCGATACTCTCGCGCTGCTCGTTGCGCAAGTGGCGAGCTTAACTGCTCGTATCGACTCGCAGTCGGCCGAGGGTGCTGTCGCTGCTGCGGGTGCTAATCCGCACCCCCCTGTAGCTCAGCGCCGCCACGATGCCCCACTCGAACCCGTCCGGGACAGCCACGACGGTCACACCCTCCACCTGCGTGACCATACCCAGCATGGTTTCGTAACCCCGGACGCAGCCACACTCTTTCCTGCTGCAGCCCCTGTTGGCGACCCCACAGTCGCACAGCGCCGCCACGATGCGCCCCGCGAGCCCGCGCGTGCCGATGCGCACTACGACCCCTCGCGTCACGCCATCCGGGTTGATCACCTCCCACCACCTCCCCCCTTCCCCCACGCCGGATATGCCCTTCACCACCCCGGCCCCCATATCACGGAGGCGCCCTCTCATCTCATCCCCCCCTACCGTGACCACCCGCACTCGTACGGCCCGCCGCGTCCCATGGCCGGCCGCTCTCCATGAACCATGCAAACACAGTTAGTGTGGAAGATAACGTACGCAAACGTAGTTACAGTCACAGTCCCGCAAACGTAACAGTTAAGGCGACAACCAGTCTACAGGCATGGTGTCGGGACAACAGAAGTGAGAGAGCTGTAGCCTAGCGACATCTCTGTACCGAGTCAAACAGTTTATCGGTATGTCCGATCTAGACATGTACTAATCATATCTAGAGTAGCTTACAGTAGCTATCTGCAACTAATACGTATGCGGTATTACTTACAACACTCCCCCTGAAGGTAGCTACGGGATGAAGCGTTGCATTGGGTCTTGTCCTCCAAGGATCGCACTTCGGTGTCGTGCTAGTGCAGGTCCTGGGAGGGGTTTGGTGAGCATGTCTGCCACCATCTGGTCAGTGGGGAGGTACCTCAACTTGATGGTCCCTTGCTCCACGTGGTCTTTGAGAAAGTGCCACTTCAGGCCGATGTGTTTAGTCTTCTCGCTGACCAAGGCATTCTGGGAGTATGCAATGGCGCTTTGGTTGTCCTCCCAGATGGTGGTGGTTTCGGTGATGGGGGAGTCGAAGATTTCCCCCAGGAGTTGTCGGAGGTGGAGTCCCTCCTTGGTGGCGTCAGCCGCAGAGTAGTACTCGGCTTCACACGTGGATTGAGCCACACAAGTCTGTTGTTTGGACTTGTAACTGATTGGCCCGCGTCCGAGGGTGAAGAGATAGCCGGAGCGAGACTTGCGGGTGCTGCTGTCGTTGGCCCAATCAGCGTCGGCAAAGCCTGTGAGTTGGAGACTGTGGTCCAGGCCCCCCCCCCAACGTCAGGCGCATGTTGATGGTGCCATGGAGGTAGCGGAGGACCTTTTTCAGAGCTTGCAAGTGTGCCTCGGTGGGCGAGGCTTGGGCAGAGCCGAGGATGCTCAACGCCGTGGAGACATCGGGGCGTGTACAAACGGCGGCGTACTGAAGGCTGCCCAGGAGGCTTGGGTAGACGTCCTTGGCCACTCCTGTGAGAGAAGGCGAGTTCAAGTGTGCAAGGCCGGCGAGGAAGCCTGGGTCCATCGGAAGGGACGACGGCTTAGAGTCAGACATGCCGTACTTGGCGAGGATGTCGCGCAGGTACTTGGACTGGTCCAGCGAGATTGTGCGCGTGGAGCGATCGCGGGTAATGTGCATGCCGAGGAGTTGGGAGAGGTCGCCTAGGTCCTTGATTTTGAACCGTGCTCCGAGTTGGGCTTTGAACGATGCGAGCCAGGTGGCATCATTGCAGGCCGCGGGAATGTCATCGACGTACAGGGCGATCATGGCGAAGACGTGGCCGGCGCGATAGATGTAGATGCACGGGTCGGAGACGCATTGTTGCCATCCATGGTCGACGAGCCACGCACGAAGTAGCATGTTGAACTCGCGGGGGGACTGCTTAAGGCCGTAGAGGCAACGCTTGAGGTGACAAACCTTGGACGTTCCATCGGTGAAGCCGAGGGGCTGGCGGATGTACACATCCTCCCGGATGGGGGCGTAGAGAAACGCTGTGTCGATGTCAAGTTGGCAGAGTTCAAGGTCGCGGGCGGCTGCAATGGTTAGGAAGAGACGCAGGCTGGCCATGCGGATGACCGGGGAGAAGGTCTCCGTGTAGTCCAGTCCAGCGCGTTGACTGCACCCCTTGGCGACGAACCGCGCTTTGAAGCGGGAGACGTCGCCGGCTGTATCCGACTTGACTTTAAAGATCCACATGCTGTTAACGACCATGCGGCCGGGGGGGAGGTCCACAAGGTCCCACGTGCCGTTGCTGATGAGGGAGGAATACTCCTGTTGCATAGCGGCTTGCCATTGGGGGGCTTGGGCGCTGTCCAGCGCAGCTCGGTAGGATTTTGGTTCCACACACTCTCGGGCGGAGAGGAGGGCGACGGCAGTAGGGGACGTGCCGGCAGGTGTGTGTGGGGGACCAGTGACAAGGTGGGGACGTGAGGGTGCTCAAAGATGTCCTCTTGAGCTTTTCCTTGTTCAGGATCACAACACGCCGTGACGAGTGTGGGTGGGTAGTCGGACAGGTGGGCAACCATATCGCCGTAGCGAATGGGGTGGGAGCGGAGCCGAGCATGGCGAGGGGTTGGCGGGGGGGGTAGGGGTGTGGGTGATGTGAGGTCAATGGGGTGGGATAGGGGTGAGTCTGCGGGGACGTCGTCCGAAGAGTCGGTGATGGCCGAGTCGACGGAGGGTTGTGTGTCGAAGCCTGGGGTGTCTTCCTGAAAGACAACATGTACGGAAGTGGTGATGCGACGTGTTTCCGGATTGTAGACACGATACCCGGGTGCGTCAGGGGGATAGCCCACCATGACGCCGCGAAATGCTTTTTCACTGAGTTTCCGACGTTGTTTGTCGGGGACCTTGGCGAAAACGGCGCAGCCGAAGACGCGGAACTTGGAGGCGTTGGGCACTGACGACGTAAGGAGTGTGAGGGGGACGCCCCCATTAGGTCCGACCGAGCGACTGTACGTGCGGTTGCGAAGGTACACAACTGTGCTGACAGCGCACGACCACATGGAGTTGGGAACGGCCATGTTGTGGAGCATCGCCGATGCATTGTCCCGGATGGTGCGCCAGGGACGTTCGGCCTTGCCGAGCATGTGGTGGGCGTATGGGGCAGAGAACTGTACCCCGACGCCGAGGTGTGCGCACATCTGGCGAGTGACAGCAGCTTCAAACACCGAGTCTGAGTCAAATTTGAGGACCGGTGCGAACGCGCCCGTCTGGGAGTGATGGCGGGCATGCAGGTGTTTGATGTCCAAGAGGATGGTTTCCAATTCCGAACATGCGTCGTCTTTAGACTTAAGGAACCGCACCCACATGTAGTTGGTGTGATGGTCGATGACGAGCAAGCAGTAGCGGAGGCCATGTGGGGAGGGGACATTGACCGGGCCCCAGAGGTCAGCGGACAGGTTGAGGAGGGGGTGGGATGGCTTCGCGCAAGCGGCTGTGTTGCGTGGTGCAGCTGTGGCTTTGTGAAGGAGACAAGAGTCGCACGAAACTTTGGTTACAACGCTAGTTAACACAGGGCTAGTCGGGACACCGTGAGTATGTTGGGCCTGAAGGCTTTGCATGTTGAGGTGGCCATATCGACGGTGCCATAGGACGGGATCACACTGGGCAGTAAGGGCAACCTGAGGTGAGGGGTCAAGTGCCGGCGGGGCGGATGGGCTGGAAGGGAGGGCCGGCTGGTGGGGAAGGAGGTAGAGACCGTTTCCGGACGGTTCTAGCATACCCATGCCTGTGGGTACCAAAAGCAAACCAGTGTCAGAGTTGGAGGGGAATATGAATTCACAACCGCTGTGAGTTTGCATCCAGCTGACACTAAGGAGTCTGCCGATACGCTGTGCTGAACGAGATGATAGGTCAGGGGTGTAGAGTGCATACACAGTGCGGTGAATTAGCTGGCCAGAGGCAAGTCTGACAGAAAGTCGCACTGAGCCACTGCCCTTAACGTCAACGCCGACACCGCCCACGCGAGAGGGAGTGGAGGGGGGCGTGAATTTCACGAAGTCATCTCGGAACGCAGTGAGGTTAATCGAGCAGGCGGAATCAACGACCCAAAACTTTGACAGATTACGACCCGGGGCGAGGGAAGAGGAGAATGCCACAGAGCTGAATGGGACACTCACCTCGTCGTCAGCGTCGTCATCAACGCAGTCCGCGAAGGTGGGTAGGCAATCGGTGTCATCGGCGGGGGCGTCGTCGGCAGGGACGTCGCTCAGCAGCGCAGCGTGAGCAGAGGGGGTGCCGTCGGCGGCGCCGTACTTCTGGACTGTCAGCCTACGCTTGGCGAGATTCCACTTAAGGATAGCGTCATCAGTGGCATTGCACGCGGACATGAGATGGTGGAGGCTGCCACAAACGCCACACTTGTTGGGTCGATGGCCGCGAGGGTTACGGTGTGGTGGGCCTCGACCGCTGTGCGAGCCGCGGCCCGCAGCGACGAACGCGGAGATGGGAGGAGGTGATATGTCCGGAGCGGTTGCGTCCGGAGCAGGGTTGTCTTCCATGTTGTGCGCAAGGTGTAGAATGCTCGCCATAACTTCATCAGCCGACATGATGTAGTCCGTGTCGAAGGCGTTGATGACGCATTGCTTCGCCTGACCGTGTGGGCCGCTGCTAGAAATGCCGCGCAGCATGAGGAGACCGAGGTGGTGGGGGTGGATGGCAACGGAGCCATCAGCCAACTGGCATGTGTCGTTGTACTCGTCAAAGGTCTGGCGCATGTAGTGGACATAGTCACTGAGTGACTGACCGGGGCGCTGTCTGACCGTCAGATTGTCCAAGAGGGACAAGGAGCGAGCAAAAGACCGACAGTCGAGGCGTTCACAAAGGATGTCCCACGCGGCAGCGGCGCAGTCTGGGCGTGCTGGAGAAACGCATTTCATGGCTTGGTCAGCGCGCTTATTCGCGCTGGCTGCATGGAGGAGCAGCGTGTAGGCGTAGTGTTGCGCTTGTTCGTCGAGCCAGACGCCGGAGTCGCGGATGGCCAGCTGAGGAATGAGGTATGCGGCCTTGATGGAGAGGAAATTAAGGAAGGTCCTCTTCCATTGCTTGAAGTCCGTGGTCGGGCACATGACGGGGACCGACATCTTCATGGACCGGTTGAGGGCGTCCTTGTCGAAGCCGGGGGCTTCGTGTGCCGCCCGGTTGATGACCACCGGGTCGATAGTGGGGCGACGACGGCCCCGGGGGTTGGGGTCGCCATGTTGGAGTGGGGGAGAGTGCCGGCCATGAAAGGGAGGAGGTGGGCCACCGGGAAAGGGAGAGCGGCCGGCCATGGGACGCGGCGGGCCGTACGAGTGCGGGTGGATTTTCGACGACGAGCAGCCTAGACACGGCCGGGTTGACGACAACATCCTTAGCAAGTCTCTGCGCGCACATGGACCGACTTTCACAACATAAAGCGACTTTTCAAAGTTCCGTACGGAGTATATCAATTACACGCGAGCTATTAACCATGTTTCTCATGATATGTTGGAAGGAGCATCACTAAGGCTAGGAATCAAGTGCATTTTGTCGATGTTGATGGCGTTGATATTTCGGGATGTTGACATCGATGGCACATTAAACCGATATTATGGCCGATATATCGATATTTGGGAGGATATATCAGCATATTGGGCTTTGATGATGGATGATTTCTAAATGTTTTGATAATATATGTCATTGATGTTAGCACTTTTGTCATGATGTCGATTACGATGTCACAACCTAGCACATCGATGGCACCATCAGAGGGTGAGGACGATACTATCAACGAAGTATCGATGGTTGATCCCCAGCCTTAAGCAACACCTCCGGATGTTGTTGTAAACCTAACTTATCAAACTTTACAGAAAAAGATGTTAAGTTACCTTTGCATAGTGATGAGACACCACACAACAACGATAGTCATGACAAATTTTCATCGCGACCCTATTGAACCATGTAGACACGCTTAGTGTGGAAGATAACTCACGCAAACGTAGTTACAGTCGCTGTCACGCAAACATGACAACCATCCTACATGCGCAGTGTCGGGACAACAGAAGTGAGAGAGCTGTAGCCTAGCGACAACTCTGTACCGAGTCAAACAGATTATTTGTATGTCCGATCTAGACATGTACTAATCATGTCTAGAGTAGCTTACAATAGCTATCTACAGCTAATACTTATACGATATTACTCACAACACACCCCTTGAAGGTAGCTACGGGATGAAGCGTTGCATTGGGTCTTGTCCTCCAAGGATCGCACTTCGGTGTCTTGCCAGTGCAGGTCATGGGAGGGGTTTGGTGAGCATGTCAGCCACCATCTGGTCAGTGGGGAGGTACCTCAACTTGATGGTTCCCTGTTCCACGTGATCTTTGAGGAAGTGTCACTTCCGACCGATGTGCTTAGTCTTCTCGCTGACCAAGGCATTCTGGGAGTATGCAATGGCGCTTTGGTTGTCCTCCCAGATGGTGGTGGTTTCGATGATGGGGGAGTTGAGGATTTCCCCCATGAGTTGTCGGAGGTGGAGTCCCTCCTTGGTGGCGTCAGCCGCAAAGTAGTACTCGGCTTCACACGTGGATTGAGCCACACAAGTCTGTTGTTAGGACTTGTAACTGATGGGCCCGCGTCCGAGGGTGAAGAGATAGCCGGAGCGAGACTTGCGGGTGCTGTTGTCGTTGGCCCAGTCAGCGTCGGCAAAGCCTGTGAGTCGGAGGCTGTGGTCCAGCCCCCCCCCCCCCCCCCCCCCCCAACGTCAGGCGCATGTCGATGGTGCCATGAAGGTAGCGGAGGACCTTTTTCAGAGCCTCTAAGTGTGCCTCTGTGGGTGAGGCTTGGGCGGAGCCGAGGATGCTCAATGCCGTGGAGACATCGGGGCGCGTGCAGACGGTTACGTACTAGAGGCTGCCCAGGAAGCTGGGGTAGACGTCCTTGGCCACCCCGGTGAGAGGGGGCGAGGTCATGTGCGCGAGGTCGGCGAGAATAACCGGGTCCATGGGAAGTGACGACGGCTTAGAGTCGGACATGGCGACATGCCGTACTTGGCGAGTATGTCGCGCAGGTACTTGGATTGGTCCAGCGAGATGGTGCGCGTGGAGCGATCGCGGGTAATATGCATGCCGAGGAGTTGGGAGAGGTCGCCGAGGTCCTTGATCTTGAACGTTGCTCTGAGTTGAGCTTTGAACGATGAGAGCCAAGTGGCATCATTGCAGGCCGCGGGAATGTCATCAACGTACATGGTGATCATGGCGAAAACGTGACCGGTGCGGTAGATGTATATGCACTGGTCGGAGACGCATTGTCGCCATCCATGGTCGACGAGCCATGCACGAAGTAGCATGTTGAACTCGCGGGGGGACTGTTTAAGGCCGTAGAGGCAGCTGCGCTTGAGGTGACACAGTTTGGACGTGCCATCGGTGAAGCCGAGGGGCTGGCGGATGTACACGTCTTCCCGGATGGGAGCGTAGAGAAACGCTGTGTCGATGTCAAGCTGGCAGAGTTCAAGGTCGCGGGCGGCTGCGATGGTCAGGAAGAGACGCAGGCTTGCCATGCGGATGATTGGGGAGAACGTCTCTGTGTAGTCCAGTCCATCGCGTTGGCTGCACCCCTTGGCGACGAACCGCGCTTTGAAGCGGGAGACGTCGCCGGCGGTATCCGACTTGACTTTGAAGATCCACGTGTTGTTAACGACCATGCGGCCTAGGGGGAGGTCCACAAGTTCCCACGTGCCAACGAGGAATACTCCTGCTGCATAGCGGCTTGCCACTGGGGGGCTTGGGCGCTGTCCTGCGCAGCCCGGTAGGATTTCGGTTCTACACACTCCCGGGCGGAGAGGAGGGCAAAGGCAGTAGAGGACGTGCCGGCATGTGTGTGTGGGGGACCCGTGACAAGGTCGGGGACGTGAGGGTGCTCAAATGTGTCCTCTGGAAATTTGCCTTGTTCAAGACCACAACACGCCGTCACGAGGGTCGGGGGGTAGTCGGACAAGTGAGCAACCATATTGCCGTATCGAATGGGGTGTGAGCGGAGCCGAGCATGGCGAGGGGCTGCGGGGGGGTGAAGGGGTGTTGATAATGTGAGGTCAATGGGGTGGGATAGGGGTGAGGCTTAGGGTACGTCTGCCGAAGAGTCCGTGATGACCGAGTCGACGGAGGGTTGTGTGTCGAGGCCCGGGGTGTCTTCTTAAAAGACGACATGGACGGAGGTGGTGATGCGACGCGTTTCCGGGTTGTAGACACGGTACCCTAGTGCGTCAGGGGGATAGCCCACCATGACGCCGCGAAATGCTTTTTCACTAAGTTTCCGACGTTGTTTGTCGGGCACCTTGGCGAAAACGGCGCAGCCGAAGACGCGGAACTTGGAGGCGTCGGGCACAGACGACGTAAGGAGTGAG
>JAPMLY010002442.1:0-47425 GCA_026401115.1 Tetraselmis chui
CGGGGTGGTGGAGAGTTGTATTTCTGGGAGGGAGGAGAGGTCGAGGGGTAGGTCAATGTCTTCCTGCATTTGGAAGTCGGAGGGGTCCATGTGCCATTGGTTGGGGATGTGATTGTCTGTGAGGTGGCGGGACCATTGAAGGAGAAGGGCGGGGGGGTTGCGGTGGAGGGTGTTTCTTTTTGTGATTGTGAGAGGGGGTGGAGAGGGGAGGGTGGTGAAAATGGGGTATGTGAGACGGGCTTTTCCGAAGGTGGAGTAGTGGTGGGGAATGATGTTGAGGGTGCAGGAGGAGTGTGTGCGAGCGCCTCTATGGGTGTATGTGTGGGTCAGTGGGATGGCGATTGTGCCGTTGGTTGAGATGAGGATGCAGTACATTTCGGGGCTGAGGGAGATTTGTATGCTGGTGGTGATGGTGGGGGAGTTGGAGGGGTGGGAGCGAAAGTATGAGCCGTCAGGGAACTTTTTCAGGGTTGTGTAGTGATAGAGGCTGGGGTAGTGTTGGGGGGGGGGGGGGGGGTTGTGGGGGTGTTGTGTGTGAGGTATTCGGTGGCCGATTGGGACAAGAGGGTGTGCAGCCAGTGTGATGGGGGGATGGTGCCGTCTGGATTGATGCATGGGAGGGAAAGAGAGTGGCGGGACTGTATAAGGACTGTGGTGAGGCATGTGTCAGCCCAGGATATGCCAGGAACAAGGCCAGAGACGGGGGGGGTTGTGATGGTGATGGTGTGAAGGTGATTGTCGGGGGGTACGGTTTCATGGGGTGAAAATGAAAAAATGGGATGGGATACAGGGCCGGATTGTGAATGGATGGGATTCTTGGGCAGGTGGAGGATATTCACCCAGAATGAGGAGGGGTCGGCCTCGATCGGGGTAGGGGTGTCCAGCGGTTGAATGGCGTCCGCGAACTGAAGGATGAACTGGGCTTGTTCTGGAAGGTCTTCCAGTCTGCATTGTGGGTGAGTCGAGGGGGCTGATCCGGTCGAGGTGAGAGCAGTTGTGAAGTCGGAGGTGAGGAGGTCCTGTAGGAGTGCGATCACCTCTTGGCCGGTGATACCGGAGAACAGGGGGGATCGGATTTTCACGCGACGACCTGAGACTGCAGGAGCTGAGGCGTCGCGGAGAAAGCGAATTTTCTGCTGACTCAGTTTTTGCAGTAGCGAGGGAGAGGAGGTCATAGAGGGAGGTTCTGGACCGGCCGAGTTAAATTCACGCTGGTGTGAAGTTAGCTGGTACAGAAGTCCTACCGTTATACAGGAGGTGGGGATAGACAGGCAGACTTCCTGGAAGCCCGAATGGAGTTCGACCGGTAGGGGGGTGTTATCGTCGCATTTCGGGGCGGTGGGGTGGTGTGTGCGAGAGGAGTTCGCTGACCAGCGCGTGTGGTGGATAAGTTCCCTTCCGATTATATTTTGATACGGTTGGGGAGATCGGTGAGGGAGTTGACGCATTCGAGTAGCCAGCGACGGGCCACCGAGCAGGCGGATGCGATCGGGTCGGGGTGTGACGAATCCGGCAAGAAGACTCCATGGAGCCAGAAGCGGGCCAGGTGGGGGGGGGTGGTGGAGTACTGGCCTGTAAGGAGGAGCGTGTCGATCGTTCTGGTGGAGAAGTCGTCGGCATGTCCGGGAGTTTCGGTTGACCGCGGGATGGACAGGACAAGGGGGGTATGTAGTCCGCGTCGGAGTGGGAGGGGGTCCATAGGCGTGCCCAGTATTTGTTGGGGGTGAGGAAGTTGAGAGGTTGAGAGGAACGTGGTCAGCGGGTGTCCCGCGAGTTTGTTCCTGGGATGGTATAAGTCCGTGAAGCGGCCTTGTTGCGGGGGATCCCTCACAAGCACCTGCTTGTAGGTGGGGGGGGGGTTGGGGGTTGAAGACATGGCAGTCGAGCAGGAAGTCGAGTGTGGAATATAAGTAGCTGAGGTGTGTGTGGCTTTTGGAGTCGGAGATTGAGAGTAGTGCGCGTGTTGGCGGCACGCGACCAGGCCTGATGGGACCTGGATTTGATGGATGTTGGCGGCGGACTGGGACGTCCGGACGCTCGGAGGGGCGCGATAGAGCGCGCCGGCCACCGGGGAAGAAGGGTTTTGTAAGCGATGCGTATCGCGAGGGTTTCGCAGTACATTGTCTGGTATATGTGTAGTTTTTGAAGTGGATGGCGAGGTAGCTGTCGGGGGGATGAAATTTAAATTCCTGGAAGCTGCGCCTTTGAGTGTGTACCGTCTGGTGCCGCTACGGATCCACTGACCATTTTGAGCTAGGCTCGGGTGGGGTGAGGTGAATGGTACGCGCTGTTCAGCGGCCCTGTCCACCAGTCTTGCGCTCGATGGGAGGCCAGGCCCAGAGCGAAGACGATCGGCGTTGCTCATTCGAGCTACCGACCCATCCCCGGTTATTGTGGTTCAGTAGTACTTTAGTAGTACTTTGGATCTTTTTGCTGTCTTTAGTGAAGGTAGGATGCGTTTTGGGGCAAAGTGTCCTTAGCTTAACTCCGTCGGCTCACGAACCCAGGAAGGGGCGGAACCTGTTCGAACGGCTGATTTGGTCTGATCGCTTGTCGGCATACATCACCACAACCACGAAAACGACCGTGACGCGAAAGGCATCTTTCTCTACCCGCATATACTCCCTTTTACATCTAAAAGGTGGTGCGACAAGAACTGTACCAAAGCTATGGGACGGTCGGCGCGTCCGTCGGCTACTGTGTGGGGTGGTCAATTGCGTCGACATGCCGCTAGAACACGATCCCGCGCGCAACTTTTACGCTAAACTAGACAAAGCTGGCAGTGCAACTCCCAGACCCACACAGATCATCTACACAAAATGCGTTGCAGTGCGAATGCCCTTTCAATCCCCCCGACTAGCTATGCAAATTCCATGTGCACTTACGGACGATGCGTTACTCGTACCATTTATTACAAAGGGTCGGTAGTGAGTGATACCGGTCCGCGGACTATCGAACTCACACTACCGAACTACCTTACATGGTGGGGTTCTTTCGCTAGCTATAGTTCAAACTTAATGTCACGGCCTACAAACGCAGAAAGCATACCCGACCACACCAACGACGACCTCGTTATGGAGCCTCGTTATGGCGAGTCTTCCGATGACGAGGGCGACCACGCTCCAAGAAAAACACCGTATCGGATCCCCGAGACGGCTATCTCCTTGACGTAGCGATGCTCCCACCTTTGCTTAAAGTCACCGTTGCAGTATGCAACCCAAACATATTAGCGATGTGGGAGGTGTTGAGAATAATTACTGTGGCGATAATGCCTAATTGGAATGCGTGGTGCTCTGTATGTAATGGTGAGGGGGGGGGGGGGGGGGGGGGGGGGAGGGGGAAGAGCCTACATGTGACAAACGGACGAGTAGACATCTTGAAGCTGTGCATCATGCTTTCCCACGAGAACATACACGCCGACTTGCGTGCTTAACAATTCTTCATCACCTAATACTAGCCCTCGGGGATAGATTGAATGATGCTTATTGGTATTCATAGAAATGCAAATGGATAAGCCATGCATGGATAAAAACATGTAGCTCAACATGGCGTGTGCACCGAATGGCGAATGAAGTCAAAGATGCACGCATGACTATGTTGCGGAATGCTTGGTTCGGGCGTGTTTATGGAAAAGAAGTTGAGAAAAGTCAATGTCATTTAGTTTCTATTGAATGTGGAATAGGCACTTACCTTCTTGCTGTACATCCCTCGATGTGTCCCGTCGCAAAAAAAAAAGCTACTTCACCGAAATCGTGAAGTACGCACAACCTCTTTCCCAAGGCCTTCCTCCCATCAGAAATCTACACCATAAGCAGAGACCATGGTTTACCTTAGCACTGCAATGGATCACTTTAAAACTAGTGTCAACAGGCGGACAAGTGACAACATGATAAGTGACAACAGTAAAAGTAGTGACAACAGGCAAGTGCAAACGGCGCATACGAGTTATGTTGTGTTAAGTCCACTATAAAAGCTCAGGAGGCCTGGCGGCCTTGGCGTGCACTACGTCAACCCATATCTCTAACTTTGAGGTGCCATGCTATATCGATACCTATGCTATATCTCAACAGTGTTGTGTGTGTGTGTTTCGAAGAAAATCCGTGGATAGGTAGCGTTGGTGACTACTCATGCGATGGAGGAAGCTTAATAGATGTTCGTGCTCGACGACTATAACACATGCGTCACCTACTGTTGGATCTTATTAAGTTTCACGTTCAAACGACCCAGCCATATTCGACCCGAACTATTTAGGAGCCTTTTCAGATTGCATACTAGTCGTTGGTCTCCAACGTGTTACAGGATCACGTTGTGTCAACCCAACGCCGGGACATGTGATTACTATCCGGACCGTTATTCGGCCGAACCGAAAGATCCCAAGAAGAACGCGTCCACACCCTAAACAACACTGAACGCTCCGAAAACGGTCACAACAAACGAATATGCTACCTCAAGTGCAACCTCGACGAGGGTATCTTGCAGAGTCCTTCCTTTCTGTGCGTTGAGTGTGGGACTTTGCAATTAGTGCCCCGCGCACGGCACGACAGCGATTGGCTACGAACGCCAAATGCTACTCGACCTCCCAGCTTTTGGTGACATGAGGCGGGTCCGTACGGAATAAATACGCCCCACGGCCGCACCTCTAGTATCTTCAACCCTTCCCTCCCCCAATATTCAGCGGGCGTGGTGCACCATACCTTATGATAGGGATGGTCGCTCGATCTGTAGCCGAAGTCGGTGGTGCAGACGATACTGAGCTTAGGCGTGTCTGTCGCTACTTTAGATATTCACTGACTGTACATAGCAGTATTTAACAGGAAAAGTACTGATTATGAAAACGCGTAATCATACAGGCCGGTGTATGATATATCAGATCATACACATATCCCCGAGGCACTAGGTGGAGGCCTATGTCGATGCCCGCTAATTCCGCGCGATTGGTGGTGTGTGAGGGAGGGGTGGAGGTCAGCGAATTTTGATGCGGGTGTCCGAGGCGGGGTGGGTGGCGACAGCTCCAAGGGGGGAGGGGCCTCCCTTCTTGGAGCCGTCAGTGTATACGAAATCCTGCCAGTTCCAAGCAAGATTGCCTCTGGTGGGAGAGTATGTTAGTTTCGTGCGTTCATGGAGGGGATAAGTAATGGGGTGAGTAGGGTTGGGGGGCTGACGGTAGATGCCTGCGGAGTGGGGTGAGTAAGTGTCGAAGAGGTGTGGAGGTGGGATGGTGATGGTGGGGTTGGGAAGGTGTGTGTTGCAAGGGGGGTAGTGTTGGTATGAGGGTGAGAGGTATTCTGTCTCGATGTGTGTGGTGGGGGCCAAGAGAAGGGGGTGTTGGTGCGAGGGGTATGGATGCCGGATGGGAGGGTGGTGGGGGAGCGGGGGAGGTGGGGGGATAAGAGGGGAATCCACGAGGGATGGATGGTGGTGGGGGGGGTGCTTGTTTTGGGGGTGAGGTGTGTGATGGGTAGGCGGTTGTGGATAGTATCGAGGGGTTCGGTGAGGAGTGCGACGAGGTGGCGAATGGGGACTCAGAGTGATGTGGTGGACCCCGTGAGTGTGGATATGGATTTGCAAGATTGGAGGAGGATGGAGGTGTTGGTGGCGCGAAGGAGGACTTGCGGCCACGTGGTGATGTGGTTTTGCCAAAGGGGTGTGAGGCGGGGGAGGAGGGATGTGTGTGTCCGGCGAGGTGTGAAGTCGCAGTACGCTTGTTTGTAAGAGTGTGGGTCGGTGATATGCGTGGCTCTGTCGCGGAGTGAGGCGAGGAGGGTGTTGTCTTGTCGGGTGAAGTGGGCGCGGAGTGTGGAGGCGATGGGGTTTGTGAGGGAGAGGGGAGGGATGTGGTGGAACATGGTGCTTGCGTCGCGTTGAGCCCGTACAAGGCATCGGAGTGTTGGGGGGGAGGTGCTGCATGAGATGATGGATTCAGTGGGCCAATGGGAGTATGTCGTGGAGATGGTGCTAATGTGTGCTCTGGCCATGTGGCCTCTGTACCATGGGGTGCTCATGATTTTGTGGAGGTGGCATACTGTGAGTTGTGCGGCTTGGGCTTTAAGGGAGGAGAGGCCGTAGCCGAGGTCGGAGGAAGGGCGGTGGAGGGCTGTGCGGGGGAGGTTACGCACCGAGGAGACGGCGGAGCAGAGTGCTCGGCAGATTGGTCCTTCGAGGATGTCCATTTGGGAGTCACTAAAGAGACCGAGTTGGAGGGTGAAGTGCTTGCCGATGAGGAGGCCTCGGATGACGCGTATTCTGCGGGATTGTGTTAGCAGGGAGGTGGAAAGGGCATTGACGAGGGATGCTATAGTGCGCCGTAATTCCAACCAATGTTTGGTGAAGGTGGGGGAGGTATTTAGTTCGACGCCGAGTACGCGATATATGTTCGAGGGGCCGATGGAAGGGGGAGGGGCGTGAGTTGATGGTGATGAAATGTGTTTGGAGGCGGGATGCGAGGAGGGTGCGATTAGCGAGGGAGAGGGCGTTGCATGAGCGCCAGAGGGCTCCGGTAATGCATCATTTTCGGACGTTAACATTCATACCTCTGTAGGCGCTGAAGAGGGATAGTTTCCGGAGTTGGACGGTCATGTTGGGGGTTGAGCATGTGGCGAGGCTGATGTCGTCGGCGAAGCCGTGGCCGGGGTAGGTAGCCGTGGGTTCTGTGGGGTCAACGTTAGTGGTTGGGGCGCCTGGGCGGTACCCTCGGCTGCCCACCGTGAGCCAACGGAGGAATGGTTCGAGGAAGAAGGTAAATAGGAAGGGGGACAGTGTGTCTCCCTGGAGGGTGCCACGGTTGATGTCGATGGAGGGGGTGGAGCCGTACGGGATGGTGTAGTCTGTGGTAGAGACCCCGTAGAGTTGTTCGCAAGTGTCGACAAGGGTGGGGGGCATACCGAGTTGTCGCATGTGTTTGAACATGATGCAGTGGTCGACGGCATTAAATGCGCTCTTGAAGTCCGCGTACATGACGTAGATGTCCTTTCTGTAGAGTTTGGCGTCATCATGATGATGGAGGACTGAGCGTCATGGATGCTGCGTTGGTGGCGGAATCCGCCATGTTGGTCGCTCAGGATGCCGTTGGTTTCTGTGTTTTTCGAGCCTGCATCTTTGATTAGTGCGGTCCAGATTTTGAGAAGGTTGTTCATGAGGGCGATGGGGCGGTAGTTGTCGAGGAAAGTTGGGTCACCTTTTTTTTGTAGGAGGCATGTGGTGCTGTGGCACCATTTAGGGGGAGTATAGGCTTTGTGGGCGAGGAGGGAGAGGAGGAGAAGAGGGCGGAGCGGGTCGCTAGGGGTAGGAATTTATGATTTCGTTGGGGATGCCGTTGGGGCAGAGGGGCTTGCATGTGCCGAGCGAGTTAATCGTTGTGTCGAATGTATCTCGGGTTATCATGTCTGCGAGGGTGAGGGAATTGTCCCCGTGGGGTTCGATGACAAAGCGGTCAAGGCTGTCCGGGTGTTCCCACGAAGGGATGGGGAGTACGGGCGGGGTGGCGCGGCTCGGTTCGGCGTCGAAGTGTGAGTGGATTGCCGCGAGGATATCGGTGGGGGAGGTTACAGCTGTTTTATCGGGTCGAGTGATATTATGGAGGGTCGAGGTTGCGTTGTTGGGGGGAGGAGTCCTCTTTTAAACTTTTAGAAACGGTGGGAGGATTTCGGGCAAGCGTCGTAGGCCGTATTGGCGCGGGATTTTATTTTCCTCAATTTATCCGTGGTGGTGACGCGGAGGAGGTGGCCTATGCGTGCTTGGCTCTGTTGCTTGATGGTGTCGGGGGCAATGTATTCGGTCGTATTCAAGAGAGCTTGTGCGAGGGGGAGGGAGCCGCGGCTGCTGCTACATCGTCGGAGTTTTTGTATGAGTTTACGTGTATTTTGTGGTAGCCAAGCGGGGTCAGGGGACATGGTGGGGGGGCGGGGCTTTCTCGGGGGGAGGAGGGGCCAGATGGTGGCTGCGTGGTCCAAGTGGTGGGAGAGGAAGGTGGTGAATTGCGAGGCGAGTGTGCTTAGGGTGTCCGGGGAGGATGTAGAAGGAGGTGTGTTGAGTATGGCAGCATGGAGGGCGGCAGCTTGGTTGATGAGGGAGGGTGTACGGTATTGGTAGGCTTTGATGTGGGCGGGTTTGAGGGGAGTTGGAAGGTGAATTTGCGGGTGGTGTGTGGTGTGTGGTGTGTGCGGTGAGGTATTGGGTGATGGGGCATGAGCGATAAGGGTGAAGGGGACAAGAATGACTAAGTGGATGGCCGAGTGGTCGGTGAAGTGTGTGGGGGTGGGGAAGGTGGAGCAGGCGGCCAGGTGGAGGCATGGGGGCGAGGTAGGCGTGGAGAGCCAGTGGTCTAGGCAGCCGCCGCTGCGGGGAAAGGTGGCGATGGGGGGCTGGAGGGGCTGGAGGTGGGATAATAGTATGGAGATGAGGGCGGGGTGACCGGTACCTTGTTTGGTGGTCGTTTAGAAGTCCCCTCCCCCCCCCCCCCCCCCGAGGACGCGGTGAGTCGGGTGGTCGTCCGCAAGGCGTAGGCCCCACGCTGCAACTTTTGCGTACAATCGGGTCAGTTGAGGTTGTGGAGTTGGGGCATATATACTCCGAGGAGGAGATAATGGGTGCGGGAATGTGGGATGAGGGACATGCCAACGATGTATGGGGTGAGGTGGGAGGGCGGGGTCATGACAGTGTCGAATTGGAAAGAGGTCTTGCGGACCGCGAAGAGAACTCATGCACTGGGTTGGGGCACATGTGAGTAGTGTGGTCTAGCACTTTTGAGGAAGTAGTTGGGGAGGGCGGGACGCCAACGGGGTTTGTGGGTTGTGTGGTTGGTTTCGGTGAGGACGAGAACGTCAGGGTGGTCGGTAAAAGTGAGGTGTTCGACGTCCATGATGGATGTGTGGAGGCCGCGGGTGTTGAGGTTGATGAGGTGGAGTGGTTGGCCTATATGGTGTGGGGGGATTGGGGAGGGGAGGGGGGCGGGGGGTTGTGCAAGCTCGACGGGGGTGTTTACATATCCCTCCGTAGGACTTCTAATGGACATATGTGTACGCTAGACTCCGGGGGAGTCTTGGCCCTCCACCTATAGGTGTTCGGTATAGGTGTTCGCCGCTCAGTCGCGATGCGATGCGATGGGTTCATATACACAATATGTTCCTATCGGGAACCGACTTTTGGCGGTACTTGGATAAGGCGTACACCTCCGTTCTGGGAAGCGGCGGTTCTACCCCCCTTCATGCCATTCCGTGTGTACATGGATTAACAGGGTGACAGGGGGAAGGGAGGGGTAGGGGGGAGGGACATGGTTGAGGGTTGGGGGGTGTGTGTGGGTGGAGGGAGGGAGGAGGGTTGAGGGGGATGAAGGGCGGTAAGCAAATGGGAACGCCATGATGGGAGGGGAGTGGATCGGAAGGTGTGTTGCCACCGGAGTGAGTGTAGAGAGGAGACAGTGGTTCGGGGGTTCGAAGTAAGGGGGGTTGTACACCTGGTCGGGGGGTACTGTGAGGATAAAGTACGTGTGTAAGATGACATGGGTCCCGCATGACCATGCGTGGGACGCGTCGTTTTGGCGTGGGGGTTAAGTATACGGAGTAGTCCAACAAGCGGGGGGGGGGGTTAGAGTTCAAGGAGGCGAGGAGTGAGAGGGAGCGAGTGAGAAGGGACGGTGAAGGGGGGGGTGATGGAGGGAGTCAATCCAGGTAGCACAAGTGTGGGCTATGTGTAAAAGTCCAAAGTGGGAGTTTTGCCATGCAAGGACTAGTAGGGGGTGGTTGGGTGTAGCTAAGTGAGGGGTTGAGCCTCTATCATAGAGGTTATTCCATTGGCTGGGGTATACCGCGTGGTTGGGGTAATTATCGACTTCGTTATTGGTGATCATAATGTAGAATGAGGAGGCAATAGAGTGCAATTTGGCTAGGGAGGTGGCAAAGGAATATAGGTTGGTTAGCTCTTGGTAGCGTCCCCATTGGAATGAGAGTATGGCGGAGGAGTCAAGGTTTCCAATCGGGGTGGGGAGGCCATATTCAAGGTTTAAGTCATACAAGAAGTTGTGTAGTTTGATGGTGCAAGTTTGGGGGTTGAAGCGAGGCGGGAGTGAGGCCCGGTGCGAATTAGTTATAGTATGGCGGCGGACGTCGGGGAGGGGGTGGAGGGGGGGTTGTGGGGTCTAACCTACGGGCCTTGAGGCCCATCCGTTGCGGAGTTAGGGGCGGGGGTCGGCCGTGTCGGCCGAAGGGGACTTGGAAGAGTTGTCAGGGGCGCCGGAGAGGTGCATGTCCGCATGGGGGGAGGGGGTCGCTTCTGGAAGGTCCTCGAGGATGTCCTCGAGGTCATAGTCAGAGTCCGCCTAAGAGGGGGTGGGGAGGGGGACAAGGGAGGGGTGGAGGGGAAGAGTGTTGTCGAGGGAGGGGGATTTTAGAGGTGCGGGGGGGCTGGAGGGAGGGGTAGGAAGGGGAGGTTTTTTGTTGGGGGGGCGGGTGTGTTCAGTAATGCCTGCCGGGGGGGCGGGTTTGAGCGCGGGGTCGGTGGGGGTCGGTTAGTGGGGGAGGAGTCCATGGGGTGGTGTGGGGAGGGTGGGGGGGAGGGGTGCGGGGGTGATGGCGGGTGCGGTCGAGGGGGGGTGGGGTAGGGTGGGGTATTTAGAGGGTACTGTTTTAAGTAATACCGTATACGTATTAGTTGCAGATAGCTATTGTAAGCTATTCTAGATATGTTTAATACATGTCTAGATCGGACATACCGATAAACTGTTTGACTCGGTACAGAGCTGTCGCTAGGCTACAATTGAAATAATATATTGAAATATTTTACTCCAATACCGGTAAACCGGCTGGAGTCTCTGGGCCTCCCCTTTTGCTATGCTCAACTTGTTGTTGGACTTCTAAGCGTGAGGTAGACCGTGAACCACTAATCCCAACCTCTCCAATGGCAGTAATGATACCGTCTAAAACATACCCGTATCAAGGTATTTATAATTTTCTGACCTATACGTTTTTTTTTTTTTAGATACAGTATAAAATAAAAGATGTCGCTAGTCTCCACGATACGCGGCCTGCTCCAGCCGCTGCGGGGTCGCTAATCAGCAAGGCTGTTCAGCTTGAGCTGGCCGAGGCGAACCTGCCTGACCTTGGCTCATGTGCGACTCCGGTCGTGCCGGAGCTTGGGGGGAAAGGCAGGTGAAAACCCCCCTCGCATAGGTCGTCGTCGGTCCCGCCTCGATCCGTGCTCAACCCCGCCCGAGGTATTAGCCGCTCCTCTCGATGCAGCTCGCCACCTAGCCGAGTCTTCTCTCCTCCTTCGGGGGCTGAGAAGAGATAAGAACTAGGCTGCAGACGGTGTCCGGCTGGCTCTCCTGCCTCCGAGCCAGATTTTCTCGTGTCCCATGTCCTTGTCCCGTCTGTTTCCAACACCTATCTGATCGGGCTGTGGCCGTCCGTGCCCTCCCCCGGTGGTTTACGTTGTCAGGGGGGCGCCTTTACGAGCAGTGTGCCGTTACGATAACCCTAGGCACACTGCCTGAGGCAGCCTATCGATAACTGGGTACCGACTAGGGGAGGGGCTGGAAGAACACATGGATCGAGTCGCCGGTCCTCAAAAGATGGTGGGTACGGGAATTTTTCCAAAAACCCCCCGTACCGGGCTTTTCCGGCGGCGGGCGATCCTAGGGACCGCCGCCGCCAGACGGTGCCGCTCCTCCGGCTGCGACCAACCTCCGTCTTGTGCAACAACATGCCTCGCCCCCAGGGGAGATCTAAGGCTCACGCAGGGCGGGCGGCTGCTAGCGAGCACCGTCCCTAGCGCTGCTTCCCAGCTGTCCGCCGCCAGCTCCAACACCCTCGTCCCTCCGCTGATCCGTCCGTACCCCTCTTCGCCAAAAAATATTTCGCAAACGCCGCCCCCGCCCCATCGTCGGGAGAGTATCTGCGAGTACTTAGTCGCGGAAAAGACATATCGGACTGGCCGAGCGGGAGATCCCTGTGCCGGTGTACGGATATTATGTTTTTCCAAAACCCTCCGTACAGGGCTTCCCGACAGCTGCTGATCCCGCGGATCGCAGCTGTCGGTACCTCGTTCAGCCCCCTACCGTGCCAGGCCTGGCACGGCTATGGGGTTACCAGCGCCCACCGCGTGGAGGTAGAGGTAGGTGCCGACGGGCCTGCGAGCGCACCCCCCTCCGGGGCCGCCGCCGCTGCGCCGCCGGCGGGCGCCCGCTAGGCTACAACTCTCTCACTTTTGTTGTCCCGACACCACGCATGTAGGATGGTTGTCCTTTTTGCGTGACTGTGACTGTAACTACGTTTGCGTGAGTTATCTTCCACACTAACCGTGTTTGCACGGTTTAACACCTTATGGGCCCATAACCTGTTAATCCATGTAAACACGGAATGGCATGAAGGGGGTTAGAACCGCCGCTTCCCGGAACGGAGTTGTACGCCTTATCCAAAAGTCGGTACCCGATGTGAACATGTTGTGTATATGAACCCATCGCATCGCATCGCGAATGAGCTGCGAGCACCTACAACGAACACCTGTAGGTGGAAGGCCAGGACTCCCCCGGAGTCTAGCGTACATATGTGTCCATTAGTAGTCCTACGGAGGGATATGTAAACACTCCCCCTTAATGGACAAACTCCGGCCGGTGCCCTAGTAAACCCCGCAGTAAACGCGGAGGGCCCATAACCTGTTACATGCTTCGTGGCTGTCCCGAAGGGGTTCGAGCTGCGCATCGCGGCGGCGCTGAGCGACAGGGGTGTCGGGATTAGCAATCGCAGCAGCAACAACAGCGACGTCGGCCGACTGAGAGTCCAAGCGAGCGTTAATGAGCGCCATTTGCTGAAGGACGAGCGCGAGAGTATCAGGGGTGGGAGCGAGAGTGCTCTGCTGAGAGCCGAGGTCAGGGGAAGCAAGAGGCGAAACATGCGGAGAGTCGGCAGAGCGAGTTTTCGGCGCCATTTCGACATAGGGCGAAAAATAAAGAGCAGAATAAAAAACAGGCAGCGGTAAAACCGCTAGCCGGAGTTGTGCCTATCAGTGGTTTCAAAGAGACGGCCTAATGCCCGCCGACCCCTCAGCCTGACGCCCCGGGGTGTCTCAAAGCACCTTTTCTGTATCCTCCACCTAGAATGGGGCACAAGTCAAGGCCAAAGCCAGGACAGGTGGAGCGCTGCGCTGGCGGGTGAGTCGCTAGGATAATATTATAATAAAAAAAAAAAAAGTAAGCTAGAGCTGTCGTGCAACCTGTGGATGCGTGATCACCCGATAGTGCGCCACTTTCCTTCTCTAGCTTGGACCTGTGTGCACCATGTCCACACACGACGAGTGCGTCGGTGTGGGTGGCTGTTTGTCGCCTTTGAGTAACTGTCTTAAGAGGGCGGAGGTGGGTTTTAAATCGCAGTTTATACTGGCGATGCCGCCGACTACAAGGTGAAAGTACTAAGTGTCTATAGAAACTTGCCTTCTGCGGGAGAGCTGTCGATCGCAGCTCGCCGAACCAGGTCGTCGCGCGTGAGTGACGTGAGGCGGGGGCCCACAACCTGTGGGGCGTCAGGGCGAGGGGTCGGCGGGCATCAAGCCGTCTCTTTGAAACCCTCGCGTCATGAGCTCCCGGTTGATCCCCTCCCACCACCCCCACCATACCACCCCGCTGGATACGCCCTTCACAACCCCGGACCTCCCTTCCCGGAGGCGCGCCCTCGCCTCGTCCCCCCCTCCCGTGGCCACCCGCACCCGTACGGCCCGCCGCACACCATGGCCGGTCGCTCTCCCTTTCCCGGTGGTCCACCTCCTCCCTTCAATGGTCGGCATTCTCCCCCATCCCAGCGTGGCGACCACACCACCCGTGGCGGTCGTCGCCCCACCATTGACCCGGTAGTCATCGGCCGAGCGGCACACGACGCCTCCGGCTTCGACAAGGACCCCCTCAACCGGTCCATGAAGATGTCGGTCCCCGTCATGGGCCCGACCACGGACTTCAAGCAGTGGAAGAGGACCTTTCTTAATTTCCTCTCCATCAAGGCCGCATATCTCATTCCGCGGCTGGCCATCCGCGACTCCGGCGTATGGCTGGACGAACAAGCACAACACTACGCCTACACGCTGCTCCTTCATGCAGCTAGCGCGAATCAACGCGTTGACCAGGCGATGAAATGCGTTTCTCCAGCCCGCCCTGACTGCGCCGCTGCCGCGTGGGACATCCTGTGTGAACGCCTCGACTGCCAGTCTTTTGCTCGCTCCCTGCCCCTCTTGGAGAACCTGATGGTCACACAGCGCCATGGCTAGTCACTCAGTGACTATGTCCACTCCACGCGCCAAACCTTTGACGACTACAAAGAGACGTGCCGGATGGTTGATGGCTCCGCTGCCATCCACCCCCACAACCTCGGTCTCCTCATGCTGCGCGGTATTTCCAGCAGCGGCCCACACGGTCAAGCGAAACAATGCGTCATCAACGCCTTTGACAGAGACTACCTCTTGTCGGCTGATGAAGTGATGGCCAGCATCCCCCACCTCGCGCACAACATGGACGACGACCCTGCCCCGGACACACCCGCTCCTGTCGCATCACTCCCTCCCATCTCCGCGTTCGTCGCTCCGGGCCGCGGCTCGCACAGCGGTCGAGGCCACCCACACCGTTATCCTCGCGGTAGTCGACCCAACAAGTGTGGCGTGTGTGGCAGCCTCAACCACCTCATGTCCGCCTGCACTGCCCCGGATGACGCTATCCTTAAGTGGAACCTCGCCAAGCGTAAGATGACCGTCGCGAAGTACGGCGCCCCCGGTGGCACTACCTCTGCTCACGCTGCTCTGCTGAGCGACGTCCCTGCCGACGACGCCCCCGCCGATGACATCGACAGCTTACCCACCCTCGAGGACTGCGCGGATGACTACGATGACGACGAGGTGAGTGTTCTTTTCAGCTCTGTGGCATTCTCATCTTCCCTCGCCCCAGGTCGTGACCTCTCACAGTTCTGGGTCGTTGATTCCGCATGCTCGATTAACCTCACCGCGTTCCGAGATGACTTCGTACGGTTCACACCCCCCTCCGCTCCCTCTCGCGTGGGAGGCGTCGGCGTTGACGTTAAGGGCAGTGGCTCAGTGCGGATTTCTGTCAGAATTGCCTCTGGCCAGCTTATTCACCGCACCGTGTATGCACTTTGCACCCCCGACCTGTCATCTCGCTCCTCCCAGCGTATCGGTAGACTTCTGAGTGTCAGCTGGATGCAAACGCACAGCGGCTGTGAGTTCATCTTCACCTCTAACTCTGACACTGGTCTGGTTTTGGTACCCACAGGCATGGGTGTGCTAGAACCGTCCGGGAACGGTCTCTACCTCCTTCTCCACAAGCCAAAGCTCCCTTCAAGCAAAACGTATCCTACCGTCACTAAAGACAGTAAAAAGATCCAAAGTACTACTTAAGTACTACTGACATAAAAATATATAGGGGATGGGTCGGTAGCTCGGATGAGCAACGCCGACCGTCTTCGCTCCGGGCTTGGCCTCCCTATGAGCGATAGACTGGTGACCACATGGCCCGTCGGACGACGGGCACCGATCACCTCTCCCCACCCGAGCCTCGCTCACCCAGGTCAGTGGATCCGTAGGCACATCAGACGGTACACACTCCAAGGCGCAGCTTTCACAAATTTGAATTCGGTTCACATGCCGGATTCCGCGCCGTCCGCTTCAAAAACACCTCGCGTACTATGCTCAATACTACGACACCCCTACGAGTCCAATAGATTACAAAACGAACCTCCCCACGGAGCCGGCGCACCACCGCGCGCCCCTCCGAGCGTCCGGACGTCCACACCCGACGCCCGCAGAAAACAAACCCAGGTCCCATCAGGCCTGGTCGTGTGCCGCCAACACACGCTGACCACCTCAACTCCACATTCCACCCACATCCACAACTTCTTCACCACATACATCGAAAACTACCCATCGACTACCCTGCCTCTTCCTTCCAACCACCCGAACTCCTACAAACAGGTCCTCCTCAGGGATCGGAGCCGCCACGCGGGACGCCCGCTCGCTCCACTCAACTCCGCAATCCAACCACCCCCTGCCGCCCAAGACTTGGGCCAGGCTTCGGAACCCCCCACTGCATACCAAGCTTTAAAGCCCAACTTGATCCATATGTCCACAAACTCTAACCCCCCTCCCACGTACAGACATATGCAATTGCGGGATCGGCCCGCGAATGCGCCTACCGCGGACCCCTACACCCACAGGAGCTCCCACGCGGGACATCCGCTCGCTCTACTCAACACTGTGCTCCCACCACCCCTAGCCGCCCAGGACCTGAGCACGGCTTTGGCACCCTCTCCTATCAGAAGACTTCGAACGCCTCTGGTCCTCGCCGACCCCAGGTCAACCACTGACCTAGGACGGGCCGCTGACTCTTCGACCCACACAGACGAACAGTACCGGTACGATCGTCCCGCTATGTCCCACCCCCGTCCCCTCCTGCTAGCCTATACTGATAACATCGTCCATAGCGCACCAAACTCGATACCTTTTTCTCACCTTAGTGCTTCCGAGCCACAATGCTGTAAAATTAGTCCAGTAATGCAACATGGTGAAACTCCAAAGTCGCTTTCTTTAATCCGAAAAAATATATATTATTTACAGGCCCGATTCTCGCCCATGCACTCTCACCACCGCCCCGATCAGTTCTCATCCACACCCCCCTCCCCCTGTGCTACTCTCCTACCCCACCAATACACTAACATACACACAGCTTCGCATGCCGCCTGGCCTGTAGCGCTGGCCCGTGCCCTGTACGCTCCCTCTCGCACGAACTCCCCGCCGACCGGCCGACACGACCCGTCCGCCGACGACTCCCATTCTCCTCACCCGTTACCAGCAGCAGACACCACCGCCCCGCTTACCTCTCACCCCCTACTTCATCCTCTTGCTGCCGGCTGTCCTCCTGCTGCTCCCTCGCTCAATCGAACGCTCGCTCCAGTCGCTGTGCCCCTCCGATGTCTCATTCTCTGTTCTCTTTTACTTTACACTACAGCCCGCCTAATACGACTCACCCATCAGACACTCGCGCTTACCTGCGATTACCTCACTGTAGACCCTAGTGCAGTCGTTCTCCCTCCCACTTTTTCCACCCTCCATGCTCTGCCCAACTCGCCTGTCGTTACAATAACGACAGCTCTCCCCCTGCTGAGACTAGCCCGCCCGCCCTGCTCTACCCGAAAGCTTAACCGATCACCCGCCCCCCCGCGAATCTACATGCCCCGGAAATATCGCCCCCCCCTTACAGACACGGTCTTGCAGTCACGTACCCGTAACGTTCTCAGCGATTCACGTATTCCCCCGCCCCTACAGTCCCCACTTCCTTTAGACCTGCTCCAAGGCTTCTCTCGGAAGCCCCGAAGCACTTTTAATACGATATCGACAGCCCCCTCTGTCAGTGCAGCTCCCCACTCTCACCCTCCCCCTAATACCTATCACCCATTGCTTACAACTTTTATATCCCCCCTCCCCTACCCTCTCACAATGTCTCCGCCATCCATACACTTACCGCCCCCTCTTAAGCTCCGACCGACCACCCGGCCCAAGGAGCCTCTACTCCCCGACATGCGCAAAGCACTGACGATCGGACCCTCCGGAGCCTCACACGCTCGCCCTCCACAAGCCTCGGCCGGCAAGGCCGCTTATCATCATTAGTCACCCACAAGACGGGCCTCACGGCCCAGAGGTTCGACCCCACAAACCCCCCCCCACCTCCCTCCCTGACATCCGACATCATATCGTTACTACTCCGTATTCGCTTCGGTCCTCACTCCCGGCCCACTTTACCTCTACCACGTGTGGCGTCAAATTACACAACTACCTCTTTGACTTAAATCTCGAATATGGCCTACCCACCCCCATTGGAAACCTAGACTCCTCCGCGGTGCTCTCTTTCCAATGGGGACACTACCAAGACCTCTCAAACTTATACTGCATTGCTACCTCCCTATCTAAACTCCACTCCACGGCCTCGGCCTCGTACACCGTAATCACCAATACCGAAGTTGATAACTTCCACCAACATAAGCTCTACCCTAGCCAATGGACTAACCTCTCTAATCGAGGCTCACCCCCCCACCCCGGCACACCCAACCACTCCTTAATTATCCTCACATGGCAACACTCTCACTTCGGTCTCCTCCACCTCACCCACTCCTCAGCAACCTGGGTGGACTCCCTCCACAACCCCCCCCCTCCAAACCTCCTCACTCGCTCCCTCGCCCTTCTCGCCTCTTGGAACTCTTCCCCTCCCCCACCTGTCGGTGACCTACGCATACTAAACCCCCCTCGCCAAAACGACACATCCCACGCGTGGTCGTGCGGAACCCACGCCCTCCTTCATACCTACTACATCACTACAGCACCCCCCGACCACTCCTATAACCCTCCTCCCTTCGACCCTCGCACTACTGTCTACTCCCTACATACACTCATATGGCACCACATCTTCCGCTCCACTCCCCTCCCGGTCGGACGCTCCCAACTCCTTAACACCCTCCATCCCGATCAAACTTCCCCCCCTCTTACGCCACCTCACCTCCTCCAACCCCCCCCACCATCCCCCCCCCCTCCTCACACCATGCCCCCCTCCCCCTCCTTCCACCCCCCTCTTCCCCGCAACCGTCCCCACGTCACTCTCCCAAACACCTCTCTCCCCTCCCCCATCCTCCCAAACCGCCACGTAACATGCCCCCCCGAAAACCCTCCCAACCCCCCCGTCCCTCACCCCTCACCCATCCTCCCACACCATCTACCACAACCACTACACCTCATCAACCTCAACACCAGAGGCCTACACACTTCCATCATGGACGTAGAATACCTAGCCACCACCCACCACCCTGACGTCCTCATCCTCACGGAAACCAACCACGCCACCCACAAATCCCGATGGCGTATTGCCCTCCCCCAATACCTCCTCAAAAGCTCTCGACCATGCTACTCATCTGTGCCCCTACCCAACGCAGGCGTTCTCTTCGCGGTCCGCAGAGAGTCGTTCCACTCTGCCACTGTCCTTACCCCACCCTCCCACCTCATCCCACATATCGCGGGATTAAAACTCGTCCCTCACTCAGGCGACCCTTACCTCCTCCTCGGAGCCTACATGCCGCAGCTCCACAGCAACCAACTAACCCACCTATTCGCGGAGGTCGCGGCATGGGGCCTCCGCCTGACGGACGACCACCCAACTCACCGTGTCCTTTGGGGCGGCGACTTCCAAACGACCACCACACCCTCACACTCACCACACCACCCGCAAACTCACCTTCAAACTCCCACTACAACCGCACCACATTACATCATACCAACGTAGCACACCCTCCCTTATCAACCGCACGGCCTCCCTCCACGCAGAAATTCTCAATACAACCCCTTCCAAGGCCTCTCCCGATACCCTCGACACCCTAGCCTCGAAATTTACCGCACTACTCTCCCAACATATGGACCACGCAGCCACCATATGGCCCCTCCTACCCCCGAAGAAACCCCGCCCCACTACCTCGTCCATTAACCCCACCTGGCTATCTAAAAAAACACGCAGACTCATTCGCAAACTCCGCAGATGTAGCACCAACGGTGGCCCCCTACCCCTAGCCCAAACCCTCTTGCAAACCTCTGACTATCTTTCCCCTACCGATATCCATCAACAATGCCAAGCACGCATACGCCTTCTACTCCGAACGACCACCACTGATATACTCCAAAAGATTAAAACCCGCACCAATACTGCCTACGACGCCTCCCCAAAATCCTCCCACCGCCGCTTAAAAATTAAAAGTGGCCTCCTCCCCGCGACCACCGCAACTTCAACTCTCCACCGCATTACCAAGCCCGATAAAACCACAGCATCCTCCCCCTCAGCCGTCATTAAGGCGGTCCACTCCCACTTCACCACCGAACTCACGCGAGCCACCCCGCCCGACCTACCCGTACCCCCCTGGGAACACCATGACAACCCCGACAACTACACCATCGAACCCCGAGGGGACCCCACACTCACTCTCGCCGACATGATTACCCGTGATACATTTGATAAAACCCTCAACTCGCTAGGCACAGGCAAGGCCCCCGGCCCCGACGGTATCCCCAACGAAATTCTCAAGTTCCTACCCCCGGAGACCCGCTCCGCCCTCTACTCTCTCCTATCCCTCCTCGCCCACAACTCCTACACACCCCCTGAATGGTGCCATAGCACAACATGCCTACTACATAAAAAAGGTGACCCCACCCTCCTTGACAACTACCGCCCCATCGCCCTCATGAATAACCTTCTTAAGCTATGGACCGCACTAATAAAAGACGCAGGCTCGAAATACGCCGAAACCCACGGCATCCTCAGCGACCAACAAGACGGCTTTCGACAACACCGTAGCATCCACGACGCCCTCTCCTCCATAATCATGGCCATGGAGGACGCGAAACTCCACAAAAAGGACATCTACGTCATGTACGCGGACTTCAAGGGCGCCTTCAACGCAGCAGACCACCGCATCATGTTCAAACACATGAGACAACTCGGTATGCCCTCCACTTTTGTAGATACATGCGAACACCTCTACGGAGTCTCATCCACAGACTACATTACCCCATACGGTCCCACCCCCTCCATAGACATAAATCGAGGTACCCTACAGGGCGACACCCTCTCCCCGTTCCTATTTACCCTATTCCTTGAACCCTTTCTCCGCTGGCTCACTGTGGGTAGCCGGGGCTATCGCCCAGGGCCCCCCGCCACTAACGTCGACCCCACAGAACCCACAGCCACATACCCCGGACACGGATTCGCCGACGACCTCAGCCTAGCCACGGGCTCGACCCCGAACATGGCCATCCAACTAAGGAAACTCTCCCTCTTCAGCGCCTACACAGGTATGACCGTCAACTTCCGAAAATGCTGCATTACCGGAGCCCTTTGGCGCACAGGCAACGCCCTCTCCCTTGCCAACATCACCCTCCTCACATCCCGCCTCCAAACACAGTTCATCACCATCAACTCCACCCGGCACCCATCCCCTCCATAGGCCCCTCGGACACATACCGCGTCCTTGGGGTCGAACTCAACACCTCCCTCACCTTCACCAAACACTGGCACGAACTCAAACGCACTACCACATCCCTCATCAAAGCCCTCTCCTCCTCCCTACTAACCCAGTCCCGCAGAATTCGCGTCATCCGTGGCCTCCTACTCGGAAAACACTTCACCCTCCAACTCGGCCTCTTCAACGACTCCCAATTGGACACCCTCGAAGGCCAAATATGCCGCGCCCTCCGCTCCGCCGTCTCCTCGGTACGTAACCTCCCCCGCACCGCCCTACACCGGCCCACCTCCGACCTCGGCTACGGCCTCCCCTCCCTCAAAGCCCATGCCGCACAACTCACTGTCTGCCACCTCCACAAAATCCTGAACTCCCCCGGTTATAGGGGCCACATGGCCAGAGCCCACATACACAACATCTCCACAACATACTCCCACTGGCCCACTGAATCGATAATGTCAGGCAGTCTATCCCCCCCCACGCTCAGATGCCTAGTGCGCGCCCAACGCGACGCCGGAACCATGTTTCACAACATCCCTCCTCTCTCCCTCACCAACCCCATTGCCTCCACAATCCGCACCCACTTCACCAGCCTGGACGCCGCGCTCCTTACATCACTCAGAGACAGACCCACACACATACAAACAAGCATACCGCGAATTCTCACCCCGCAAGACACACACCTCCCTCCTTCCCCGTCTTAACCCCCTCTGGCAAAATCACATAACCGAATGGTCACAAGTTCTCCTCCGCGCCACCCCTTCCTCATTCATCCTCAAATCATGCCAGTCCATCTCCAAACTCACGGGGTCCAACACCTCCCTCTCTATCCCAATTCGCCTTCTCGCCGCAGTCCTCACCGAACCCTCCGACACTGTCCACAACCGCCTCCCCGTCACAAACCTCAACCCCAAACAAGCATCCCCCCCCACCACTCTCCACCCCTCATGGGTTCCCCTCCTCACTTCACACCTCCCCCCCCCTCCTCCCACCCTCTCCCCCTTTACACACTCCTCCCGCACCAACATCTACACCCCCACTGCACCCATCACGCACATAGACACAGAATACCTCACCCCCTCAGACCACCATTACCCCCCCTGCGACGTGACGCGCATCATCTCCAAACACAAAGACACAGAATACGGACAAACCCAATACATGGTCGAATGGGCCCCGGAACACCTCACGGAATGGGATATACAACTCCAACTGGACGACGGCTTCCGACTCATCTCTTCCACCCCCACCTCGGTAAACCTACCCACCCCCACCCCCGCCGATTGCTCCATATGTCACAACCCTCTGCACTTAGAACCCACCTCCACCTGCAGCACATGCCCGCACTTTGCCGTCCATTCCCAATGCCGCCCTGCCTTAGGCCCCGCCACATGGCAATGCGACTGGTGCGCTCGCGGCAAACAACACGACCTCACCCGTCTCCACGAAGTCCAGTGGGCGCCTTGCCTTCAACTACACGACACCATCAGTGAGACCCCCTCCGGCCCCACCGCCCTCACCGCATTCAACTCCGGCTTTGTCCCCTCCACCACACCCATTCTGCCAGAACCCGGACCCCCTCTTTGGACACATCACCTAATCACATTCAACCACAACCCCATCAACCCTGACCTCGACATGCTCCCTACCGGTACATTCGCCATCCACGCACACCCCTCACTTCACGATCCCACAATACTCTGCACTCCCGACGGCCGCGCAGTCACCACCCTTAACGGCCCCCGCGTCCGCCACCTATACCAACTCTTCCGCCCCGACCTCTCCCATCATACATTCGAAGAGGAGGTCTACAACCTCCTCACTCGCCTAGGCTCCCGCTCAGAAATCCACTTTCCTACACCCGCCACCACCACACGCAACAGATGGGCCACCAGAGAGGACCTCCTCTCGGCCCTCCGTCACACATTCCACACTCAGACAGAACTCTACTCCGACCCCCTCAATAAATCACTCCACTCGCACACCTACCACTCACTCTACCCCGAAGACATAGTCTTCTCATCCAGCGGCGGCAATGCCCCACACACATGGCAAGGCACCAACATCGCCAACCCCGAATACGACCACGAATGCATGCGCCGAGCCATGGAACATGCAATCACCAGCGCACACCTCACAGCCTCACACACCCGCCCCAACGCTACCATCCTCATTCTCCTCCGTTGGGAACACACACCCTACCGCCACTCCAAATATATCAACTCCCCCTACACACATCACCTATACACCCTTCCCAACGACGCGAACACCTTCTTACCCCCGACCAACACACAGGCCATCCCACCCCTACCCCTTTCGGCACACGTTGGATGGTCGACATCTACCTCGTCGCTAACTCCCTCGCACTCCCCACCCTACCCTCACACACAGCCATGACCGCACTCCACAACACCCTCGAGTCTATATACGACACACACCTCCCAAGCCCCACCATCACCATCCCACCTCCACACCTCACCGACTCCTACTCACCTCACTCCGCAGGCATATACCATCTCCCCCCCAACCCCACTCACCCCCTTACCTACCCCCTTCAAGAACGCATACGACTAACATACTCCCCCACCAAAGGAATTCTTGCTTGGAACTGGCAGGACTTCGTATACACAGACGGCTCGAAAAAGGAGGCAGCTCCCCTCTCGGGGCGGCGGCCACCCACCCCGCCTCGGAAACCCGCGTCAAAATCCTGGTGACCTCTACCCCTCCCTCCCATACTATCAATCGAGCCGAACTAGCTGGCATTGACATAGGCCTCCAACTAGGCCATACCCACCTCCTAACTGACAGTGCGTGCTCCCTCCGTCTCATACAAGGATACCTTAACTGCCCCTCCGCCTATAGGCACAACATCCACCGTGACACACTCCTCTCCATCACACGCACCATCATAACCCGCTGCGAAGCAGGCATCCGCACACATCTCGGCAAAATTAAAGCACACAACCACTCACTCGGCAACGACCTCGCAGACTCACTCGCTAACCAAGTAGCTGATGGTCAACCACCAAACACCACATACAACACAGGCTCGGACGTGTCAATAGGTCACTGGACCTGGCCTTACACCCTCATACCACAGACTCAAGGAGAACCCACACCCTACATATACACAAACCTCAAAGCCGACGCACACACCCACAGCTGCAAGCACACACTTACACCCCTCTCACAAACATCCAAACACGGCGCCCTCCTCGCCCGCGCCGCGGCAGACGGCGCCGACTTCACCTTCCACAAAAAACACACAACACTCACCAACACACAGTTCACCCACAAACAGGAATTCATCTGGGGCGTCCACAACACCCGCCTCCTCACACACAACCCCACCATGCGATGTCCCATGTGTGGCCAATTCACCAGCAACGGCCACATGGCCGGTAACTGCCCGTCCATGTCTGGCCTAAGATAGGACCGTCACAACAGCGCGCTACAACTCCTACTATCCCTCCTGGAACGCCACAACGGAGGTCGCTGGGAGACTATCACTGCAGACTTCGGTAACAAACCCATCAAATCTTTCACCCGCCCCATCCCCACCTCCACCCCTCTTGACTGTCACCCCCACACCCCACCCACATGCCCACCCGCCTTGTTGATGCAGACGAAGGTCTCTCGCCCGACTCCCTAACCTCGTGCCCCGCTATCCTCCCCCCCGAAATCCTCCCGCCTGCACTACGTCCCCCGGCGCACAAACCCGATTTCATACGCCTCCTCGAACCTCGCTTCGTCGGTCACAACAACGGCCGCCGCCGATACTCATCTATCAGGACAATAGAGATAGGGGAGTGGAAGTACTGCACCGACCACAACCTCTCACACACAGCCCGCTTGATTAGGGACAAATACACACCCCTCGCAAATGCCATCCGAAACCACTGGCCAGGTACCAAAGTCGACATCCTACCCATAGTCATGAGCCGCACGGGCACACCGCACTCATCCACCATCGCAAGTCTCACCTCTCTGCTCACCCTCCGCACCGACCCTCCCGACAAACTCGTCACCAAAGCACGACTCGACACATCTCACATCCTTTCCACACTCCATGCACACACCGTCCGATGGCTGCATTATCTCCTCCTTGTCTACCGCACCAAATCACGCACGACCACTCGCCGAGCCTCCGCATAACGCACCTCCCCAAGCCATTCATGCACACCACCTTTAACCCGCTTCAGACCCTCCCCGGGGGGGAGTAAAACCCCCGACCACACTTGGAGAGGTTGGACATAGGTGGTTCACGGTCTAGCTCTGACTTGTAAGTTCCATGTATGGCATAGTTGGGAGGGCCCAGAGACAACAGCCGACGCATCCGGCTTTTTGGTGAAAAAACCGGCGCATACGGTACATGTTGTAAACAATTTCAATTTCAATTTCCCTTCAAGCCCATCCGCAAAGTCGGCGCCTCACCCCTCACCTCGTGTTGCCCTTACTGCCCAGTGTGACCCCGTACTGTGGCACCGTCGGTTTGGACACATGAACATGCAAAGCCTACAAGCCCAGCATACTCACGGTGTCCCAACTAGCCATGTGTTAGGTAACTCTGTAACCAAATTTTCTTGCGACTCTTGCTTATTTCACAAAGCCACAACTGCACCGCGCAACGCAACCGCTTGCGCAAAACCATCCCGCCCCCTCTTCAACCTCTCCGTTGACCTATGGGGACCAGTCACTGTCCCCTCCCCACATGGCCTCCGCTACTGCTTGCTCGTCATCGACCACCACACCAACTACATGTGGGTGCGGTTCCTTCAGTCTAAAGACTACGCCTATTCGGAGTTGGAAATCATCCTCTTGGACGTCAAACACTTGCATGCCCGCCATCACTCCCAGTCGGGCGCGTTCGCACGAGTCCTCCAGTTTGACTCCGACTCTGTGTTTGAAGCTGCTGTCACTCGTCGGATGTGCGCACGCCTCGGCGTCGGGGTCCAGTTCTCTGCCCCGTACGCCCACCACATGCTCGGCAAAGCCGAACGTCCTTGGCGCACTATCCGGGACAATGCGCCGGCGATGCTCCACTGCATGGACGTTCCCAGCTCCATGTGGTCGTGCGTTGTCATCACTGTTGTATACCTTCGCAACCGCACGTACATTCGCTCGGTCGGACCCAATGGTGGCGTCCCCCTCACACTTCTTACGTCGTCTGTGCCCGACGCCTCCAAGTTCCGACGTCTTCGGCTACGCCGTTTTCGCCAAGGTCCCCGACAAACAACGTCGGAAACTTAGTGAAAAGGCATTTTGCGGCGATATGGTGGGCTATCCTCCTGACGCACCCGGGTACCGTGTCTACAACCCGGAAACGCGTCGCATCACCACTTCCGTCCATGTTGTCTTTCAAGAAGACACCAAGGCTTCGGCAACCATCCCTCTGTCGACTCGGTCATCACCGACTCTTCATACCAAAGGGTTACACGGAAATGCCATCACCGGGAATCGAACCCGGCACCTCCGTGTCCGGAGTCGTACGCCGTAACCAAGTACCGCGCCTAACAGTCGGTACCCATTGGGGATATATCTCATATATTCACCCCCGTACTGCCCGAGCAACGGGCTCCCGCAGTACATCCACTATTGGCGAGATAGTAGGGCCAAGACTCCCCCGGAGTACAACGTACGGATGTGTCCATTATCATGCCCACCACGGGGATCTCACAACACTTCAGCAGACGTTCCCGCCGCCTCACCCCTATCACACCCCATTGACCTCCCGTTACCCACACCCCTTCCCCCCCCCCGCATCCCCTCGCCATGCTCGGGTCCGCTCACACCCCATTCGATACGGCGACATGGTTGCCCACTTGTCCGACTACCCCCCGACCCTCGTGACGGCGTGTTGCGATCCAGACCAAGGCAAAGCTCAAGAGGACATCTTTCCCGACCTCATCACCAGTCCCCCGCACACACCTGCAGGCACGTCCCCTACTGCCGTCGCCCTCCTCTCCGCCCGGGAGTGTGTGGAACCGAAATCCTACCGGGCTGCGCTGGATAGCGCCCAAGCCCCCCAGTGGCAAGCCGCTATGCAGCATGAGTATTCCTCCCTCATCGCCAACGGCACGTGGGATCTTGTGGACCTCCCCCCCGGCCGAATGGTCGTTAACATAATGTGGATCTTCAAAGTCAAGTCGGATACCGCCGGAGACGTCTCCCGCTTCAAAGCGCAGTTCGTCGCCAAGGGGTGCAGCCAACGCGTTGGACTGGACTACACAGAGACGTTCTCGCCAGTCACCCGCATGGCCAGCCTGCGTCTCTTCATGACCATCGCCGCCGCTCGCGACCTTGAACTCTGCCAGCTTGACATCGACACCGCGTTTCTATACGCTCCCATCCGGGAAGACGTGTACATCCGCCAGCCCCTCGGCTTCAACGATGGCACGTCCAAAGTGTGTCACCTCAAGCGCTGCCTCTACGGCCTCAAACAGTCCCCCCGCGAGTTCAACCTGCACCTTCGTGCTTGGCTCGTCGACCATGGCTGGCAACAATGCGTCTCCGACCCGTGCATCTATATCTACCGCACATGCCACGTTTTCGCCATGATCGCCCTTTACGTCGATGACATTCCCGCGGCCTGCAATGATGCCACATGGCTCGCATCGTTCAAAGCGCAACTTGGCGCACGGTTCAAGATCAAGGACCTCGGCAACCTCTCCCAACTCCTCGGCATGCACATTACCCGCGACCGCTCCACACGCACCATCTCGCTGGACCAGTCAAAGTACCTGCGCGACATACTCGCCAAGTACGGCATGTCCGACTCCAAGCCGTCGTCACTTCCCATGGACCCGGGCTTTCTCGCCGGCCTCGCGCACATGACCTCGCCCTCTCTCACCGGGGTGGCCAAAGACGTTTACCCCAGCCTCTTGGGCAGCCTCTAGTACGCAGGAGTCGGCACGCGCCCCGATGTCTCCACGGCGTTGAGCATCCTCGGCTCCGCCCAAGCCTCACCCACGGAGGCCCACCTGCAGGCTCTCAAAAAGGTCCTCCGCTACCTTCATGGCACCATCGACATGCGCCTCGCGTTGGGGGGGGGGGGCATGGACCACAACCTCCAACTCAAAGGCTTTGCCGACGCTGACTGGGCCAACGACAGCAGCACCCGCAAGTCTCGCTCCGGCTATCTCTTCACCCTTGGACGCGGGCCCTTCAGTTACAAGTCCAAACAACAGACTTGTGTGGCTCAATCCACGTGTGAAGCTGAGTACTACTCTGCGGCTGACGCCACCAAGGAGGGACTCCACCTCCGACAACTCATGGGGGAAATCTTCAACTCCCCCATCACCGAAACCACCACCATCTGGGAGGACAACCAAAGCGCCATTGCATACTCCCAGAATGCCTTGGTCAGCGAGAAGACTAAACACATCGGTCTGAAGTGGCACTTCCTCAAAGACCACGTGGAGCAGGGAGCCATCAAGTTGAGGTACCTCCCCACTGACCATATGGTGGCTGACATGCTCACCAAACCCCTCCCATGACCTGCGCTGGTAAGACACCGAAGTGCAATCCTTGGAGGACAAGACCCAATGCAACGCTTCATCCCGTAGCTACCTTCAGGGGGAGTGTTATAAGTAATACCGTATACGTATTAGTTGCAGATAGCTACTGTAAGCTATTCTAGATATGTTTAGTACATGTCTAGATCGGACATACCGATAAACTGTTTGACTCGGTCCAGAGCTGTCGCGAGGCTACAACTCTCTCACTTCTGTCGTCCCGACACCACGCATGTAGATTGGTTGTCATGTTTGCGTGACTGTGACTATAACTACGTTTGCGTGAGTTATCTTCCACACTAACCGTGTTTGCATGGTTTAACATGTACGGGTACCTACTGCGCCTCATTGACCACCGCGACGACCGAACTTCGCTTTATCGACGCTAGTGCATGTTAGCACTAGCATCCCTTTGCCTAGTGCTTATGTACAAGGTAGCTATTTGTCATCCTAGTAGTGTTGTGGCGTTGTGCTATTAGCGGTACATTATTCCCTATTAGTGGCGGTCGACCGGCCCTTCCGGTGCCTTCGTTGGCCGCCATCTCTCTCTGTGCACTTCCCTACTCACCACACCCGGCCCCTTGTGGGGCCGGCACGACCTACGTGTAACTATCCGTTCCCGATTCCGACAACTTATTATGGGCCCTCCACCAAGTTACACTCGAGAAGACCGTGTGTAAAGCGCTCGGAGCCACGCTAGTCCTACCTACTCCCACGTATAAAAGAGTGTAGCGTGTGTAAAGCGCTCGGCGCTACGCTAGTAATTCATCGTCCAGCCGACACCACGCTTCGATTTCCTGCTGGTTGTCCGCGACTGTCCTACCATCTTCCGCGTACAAGGGAGAAGAGCGTGTGTAAAGTGCCCGGCGCCATGCTCGCTCCACCATGCTTTCAGTCTCACCTAGCCTTCAACCTACCGATGCTCTCGACCGGATTAGGTGCTTTAAAACCGACCCGCGAAAATTCGGTCCGTGCGTACTTTAATTAGTACCGATCTCGTTTTTTCCCGAGGCAACACCGCAACGCTCACCTAACTTAGCGAGGAGCTAACCTTTCCCACGGCGAAAGGAGGGAGTAAACACGAGCATCGTATGTCTATGCTTTTGCGTGTCTATACGCTCGCCGCATTGTTGACTTTTCTTCTTCCTCACCGGTCGCTCTCATGCGTCGGCTAATTCGCCCGTGGACAGTTTTTCCCGCTACATGTCTGAATAGTACATTACGCAATGCATTTGGAACCGCTTCATATCGGCAACTCGCCGGTAGCGGCACGTTCATGTGAGCGCATGTCGCTACACCTACCCGGCCTGAGACTCACGCTACCAGCACTACACCTTCGACCAAGACGGCACCTTCCTCGACGCAAGCTAGGACGACGTCAAGACCTCAGCTACCTTGAGGGGGAGTGTTAGCACCAACATCCCGTTGCCTAGTGCTTTTGTACAAGGTAGCTATTTGTCATCCTAGTACTTATGGTATTAGCGGTACTCTATTCCCTATTAGTGGCGGTCGGCCGGCCCTGCCGGTGCCTTTGCCGGCCGCCATTTCTCTCCTTCTCACTTCTCTAGTCACCACATCCGGCCCCTTTGTGGGGCCGGCACGACCTACGTGTAACTATAAGTTCCCAATTCCGACAGCGCCAACATCACTTTAAAAGCCCACCGTTATGCATTCGTCGCGGGCAGCTACACACGGCTCCGCACCTCCATCCACGTCAAAGGCATCGACGTTGGCATTCATGGGTATGGTCTCGCTGTACACTGCCTCGCCTACCAAGATGGCCACTCCCGTCAGGTTCACATCCATGCGCCCGGCATGTCCAAACGCGGCGACCCAAGCATCATCTCCCACGAGAATCTCAGGAAACGGCACAACATCAGCTTCCACTACCATGATGTCGGATAAGCAACCGCAGATGACGCACATGGCATATTCATCCTTGTCATGTACAACAACTTGCCTAAGTTCGAGACCATTCACGATGATTTCATTTACCTTTTTGCTTTCAAAGGTGCTGGCACCACTTGTATTGACACAACTTTGTGGCATAAACGCCTTGGCAACTTTGGCATATAGACACCATGACTCTAGCCCTTCGGAGTGCCGACATCATCGGAGCGAAGTACGACAGTCATGTTCCCCTCTTGTCGTGTGAACCGTGCATTTTAGCCAAATTGCACCATGCCCCCGTTAACCCTCTGCCTTGCACCAAAACCACGGCTTGCTTTCAAGCATTTCAGCTATGACATCTTCGGCTCCTTCAAGGAGAGTGGGCCGGGGAGAGCCAAATACCTACTCGGTGTAATTGATCACTATTCCAACTACATTTGGCTCCTTGCACTCTCATCAAAGAAAGCTGTTGTTTCCACCCTTTCTTCCATTCTCACGGACATGAGAGACTTGCACTCTCGCCTATACCTTGCTTGTGCCTTGAGGCCCACCATCAATTTCGATTGTGATCGGAATCACCTTGATGTTGCCTGCCGCACCATGGTCTCTTCCTTGGGGTACACAGCCCAATTCACAGCCCCGTACGCTCATAACCAACTCGCCAAGATGGAACGCAAGTGGGCCACCCTCGCGGACTCCGCCACCGCCATGCTCCAACATGCAAGCTGCTCGACGAAATACTAGGGGCTTGCCATGCGTACGGTTGTCTACCTCCGCAATCGCCTACCCTCGCCCGCTGCGTCCGCAGGGTCGGGCGGTGTTCCATACACCATTTTCCATGGTGTCCCCACTGACCTCGCACACGTTAAGGTATTCGACTGCACAGCTCACCTCCGCTTAGAGTATCGCTACATGGACAAACTGTCCTCCAAAGCGCTCCGCTGCATCTTCATCGGATATTGCGATGATGGCCTGGGCTATTGGCTTCTCAACCTCACTACCGGGAAACTCCTTCGCACAATCCATGTCGCAATCGTTCAATCTCAACCCGCTCATTCACCCATCGCACATGGAACTTCATAAGCCTCTCTACCAAGTGGTCTCGAGCATGGAGAGGCCACCAATGCCAATCTCTCGTGCGATGACACCACACAATTCACAGTTCCGACCTGCAACCCTGTTGCGGTCGTGAAAGATACTCCAAAGGACGTCCCCACCGATCTTGGCACTGAACACGTCGAACGTGAGGCTTCTTCATGCTTCACGGCAGCTGCCTATGTCCAACGTGTCAATAAGACAGCCCGAGTGTGTACACATGACAAACCTCCGCGACTGCCTCGCACAAACGCAAAATGGGAAGGCACAGAGGGGCAACCTACCCCAAGTGAGGAACATGCGACGTACCCTCCGGCGGCGCACATTCCTGTGCTAGTTGACATAAAGCACGCATTGAGCAGGAAGTATGCCACAACATGGCGTAACGCAATTTGTTTTGAACTTGCATCCCTTCACAATAAGGGTACTTTCCGCATGGAGAATCTGCCGCTTGGACGCGACGCCATTGGCAACAAATGGGTCTTCAAGGTAAAGGAAAAATCGGATGGATCAGTCGACCGCTTCAAAGCACGACTAGCTGCTCAAGGCTTTAGCCGACGAGCAACAGTCGACTACTATGAGACGTTCTCTCCAATCGTCAAGCTCATCACCCTAAGTACAATCATGGCCATCGCTTCCGAACGGAACATGCACATGCACTCGGCAGACATTGAGACCGCGTTTCTCAACGCAGATCTCCAAGAGGAGATTTACACGCGCCAACCCAGAGGGGCGGAGGATGGAACACCTCGAATCATGCGCCTGCTCAAGAGCATCTATGGGTTGAAGCAAGCCTCGCGTGAATGGTACAAGCTCTTCTACCAAACGCTCTCCTCACTCGGGCTCAAGCGGGCGACATTTGACACCGACCTCTTGACGATGAGCCACCCAGTGCATGGCATCTGCATCGTGATGGTATATTCTCATCATCTCGGACTCACTCAAGTGGTATGAGCCGGCGAAGTGAGCAATTGAGGAACATTTCCGCATGACGGACTTTGATGAAGCCAAGTTCATCCTCGGGATGGACATTATCAGAAAAGAGAGGATGGGACCATCAGTCTTTCCCATAAACAATACACGAAGGAGAACCTCGAAAAGTGCGGCATTTAGCACGGCACGCCTTCGAAGGTGCCCATGGCACCTACACACTATCGGGACGGAGAAATCGCGTCCGACCAAGACAAGGTGGCATTGTCGCCATCGGAACACGAGGCCTTTCGTGCTACCCTCAGATCGGTGAACTTACTATGCATGTGTACCCGACATAACATTGCGTTTGTGATCAGCGTCATCAACAAGCGACAGACTGCCCCCACGCAGCTGCACATGAAACAACTCAAGCCCCAGCTGCGCTACTTGAATGGGACGAGACCCATGTGCATCACCTATGGCCGCCCGTCACAAGATAATCCAGACGATAATCAAGGTTTTCTCATATGTGGCGGTTAGCCTTCTTACGCTAAACGCTAGCACAAATTAGTTCTAATCTATCTAGTTCTGTCGTTGCAAGATGGCAAAAGATGTTGTCGAGAGATGCTAGTGAAAGATGTCTGACTGCTGTACTTTAGCAGTATAAGTTGTAAGTGAACAATGGGATTGTTAAATGGTTCTCTCACCTCCCTCTACTGCACTGGGCTTAAATAGGTTTCTGCCCAGATAGCTGACGCATGCAAGCTGCGCTTACGTGTCAGGCGTTAGGGCTGTCTAACCGTCGTCATGTGTCCTTAGGCGCGGCCTGCCTAGCATTGGGTTTCACGACGCGGCTCCTTTTGCATCGAAGAACTCGCTTAGGCGCGTCATCTGGCTAGTTAGATTATGCGCATCTGTACGTACCGGGAGGTACTGGTCGTACTTTAGCATCAACACCCTTTATGAATATTGCAGTAGCGACGTACCCACGTGTATACGTCCGTCCGATGGAAAAGCACGAATTGGAATTAGTAACGAGTACATGTACAATGTCCAGCAATGTACTGTTGCAGGACTGTACTCGTCACACTCGTACCCTCCCCCTCGTGACAGATCTTTGAGGCCGCCGCGAGGCAGACCTCCGTGGTCTAAGCTCCTTTAGTGAAGCAGTCACTGGGACTCAGGAATGCGCGCTGGGTGAGCGTGCATGAAATCAATGTACGCCTGAGTCTTGGCAAGCTTGTGCCATTGGGGCGCCTCCAAGAAATCTTGTAGCGATGTCGTCCGGTGTACTTCGTTCAACCGGTGCCATACATGTGGAATGTCGTCATCGCTGAAGTGTGTCATGAAGAGCATATATTTGCCTCGTCGTCCAGGTAGTGACTTGATGCACACTGCAGAGATGTGCGAGACATCTCCTTCGTCGTCTCCTTCAGGTACAGTTACCGGAACCGCTGGTCGTAGCGGAGCAGTAGAGCAGGGTCGTAAGTTGTTAACATGGAACACAGGATGTAATCGTACTGTCGCTGGAAGTTTCAATCTGTAACTGTGTTTCCCAATTTGCTCCTCCACTGAAAAAGGTCCAAGCTGTCTTTCCCTGAGTTTCCGGTTCGGTTGTCCTCGCAGAAAAAGGTTTGTTGTGACGACTGACACCTTGTCTCCTTTAGCGAAGTGTGGCGCTGTAGATGGTTCTGTGCGCTCTTGCATCTCGTCCTTGTGTAGTTGTAACACTGAGCGTACCAGGGTATGTACTTGTTGTAACAATTTTAACCGTTATGCTGCGTCTTGCGAAACTAGAATCGATGGTCGCATGCTGAATAGCATGTGAGAAGGCTCCTCAAGAGAGAACCCAAAATTAGCCTCAAACGGTGTGTGCTCAATTCCGAGTGCACGCGATGCCTTGTACGCAAATTCCACTTGTGGTAGTAGCGTTGTCCAATCAGAGCCATAATAGCAACAGAAGCAACGAAGAAGCTCCTGTAACGTGCTGTTCACGCGCTCTGTTAGTCCGTCTGTTTCTGGATGTCGAATGGAAGACATGTTCAGACGCGTGCCGAGGCGTCGCCAAAGTGTTTGCCAGAAGGCACTGACGAATTTCGGGTCGCGATGTCTTGACCAGCACTCGGGGTAGTCCATGCAAGCGGTAGACTCCATGTAAAAACAAAGTTGCAGTTTCTTCGGCAGTAACCGTCTCTGTACACGGCAGAAAATGGGCCATTCGAGTTAGATGGTCTACTACAATCAACACATTGTTAAAACCATTGCTCTCAGGCAAGTGTGTCAACTAGTCAAGACCAACTGTGTGCCACAGTATGGGTGGAACATGTAATGGGTAAAGAGTCGCTGCCATCTGCGGTCGAATCTTTGCTCGTCGACATACGACGCAGTGTTCACAGAAATCTTTCACATCTTGGCGAATTTTTTTCCACCAGAATCTGTCGAGTGCTTTAGCAAGAGTGCTAGCAACTCCTTTGTGACCAATTGACGAACTTTCGTGCAGCTCTGTGATCAATCTCAGTCGGAGCTCAACAATGGAGCCGTAAGATCGCTAAAATGATGGATAAATCCGGCGTAGAAGTTGCAGAACTGTACGAAACTGCGAACCTCCTTCTGCGTCTTGGGCACTGGCCATTCTGCAACGGCCTCGACTTTCTTTGTGGAAACCGAAATTTTACCGGCTGACACACTATAGCCCGGGTACTCCATCTCTTGCAGTCCGAAGAAGCACTTTTTAAGGCGTAACTTTAAGCCCTCCTCCTTGAAGCGTTGTAGAACGAGACGCAGGTGCTCAAGGTGTTCCTCCAGAGTTCGACTGTAAATACAGACGTCATCGAGGTAGACTGTCACGAACTTATGTAAAAAGTCGCGAAGTATGTCGTTCATCATCCGCTGAAATGTAGCCGGTGCATTGCACAGGCCAAACGGCATGGCGACCCATTCCATTAAGCCATCATGGGTCTGAAACGCCGTCTTGTGGATGTCATGGTCACGTACTCGAACTTGCGAGAAGCCAGAGGCGAGGTCGAGATGGGTGTAAAAGTTCGCGTCCTTAAGTTCGTCCAGCGTGTCGTCCACACGCGGTAACGGGTAAGCGTCTTTACGCGTAACCTCATTAAGGCCACGGTAATCAATGCACAGACGTAGCGAGCCATAAGCTTTCCGCACAAAAAGAATTGGCGAGCCGAACTCACTGTAGCTGGGACGGATCAGACCAGCCTCCACTGCGTCTTTGAGCTGTCTATTGAGCTCAGCGCGCTCTGCAGGTGACAATCTGTTGAGCCGTTGGCGTCGCATCGGGCCAGTTGTTTCAATGGGATGATCCCACTGTCGGCTTACATGTGGAGAGTCAACATGTTGCAGTAACTCCGGGAAGGCATCGTAGAGTAACGACCGGAAGTTGTCACGTTGTTCTGCAGTTAGCTCCTCGCCAGTGTGAAAGTCGGTCGGTTGGTCAGCGGCTGGCGTAAGTTCAATGACGTAAAATTCAGCATGACGTCCCCTGCTGCGGCGCGTCTTGCGCATGAGTTTCTGAACTTTAGTAGAGGACAGTAGCAGACACTCAGGGCGTCGTTCCTCGAGCGTAGTCTCCACAGCTGTGCCGTCCATCAGAGTAAAAGCCCTGGTTGTGCCGAACTGTAAAGAGGCATGTTCGTCATCAAGCCATGGTAAACCCATGATTAAATGAGCAGCACGTAAATCACGTAAGACGTAAAAAGTCCGGTGAAATTCGTGTCGAGCCAGTTTAAAAGTAACATCGCAGACTGTCGAAGAAGTCACTCGTTGTCCGTTGGCGAGTCGAACATGGGTCTTAGTCACAGACTTCTGAGTCTGTAAAGCAAAGCGTCGTACGAAGTCCTCAGATACAAAATCAAGCGTCGCAGCGCAATCCACTAATCCAGAAATTTGGTGTCCACCATCACGAGTTTTCACAGTCAGCTGAGTCCGAATTAACGGGCGAGCTTCCGTGAGGTCAGTCAGTAGGGCTGTAGCTGGCGATGAAAATTGTTGCAACGTAGCGATGGAATGTTCCGCGTCGCCAGAGTGTACAGGTACCGAGGTGGGTTGATCAAATGCTGTAGATGATGTCGAGTCGTAAAACGCACAATCAGCATCTACTAACCACAGCTGTACATGCCAAGGAGCTGGAGCAACCACCTTCTGTTGCGCTGGGTTCTCCAGTGACTGGCGAGTAAAAAGCTGTGTCCGGGCTGGTAGTTCTTGGCAGAGTTTCCAGTGCTTAGTCAGAGGAGTAAATTTCGCCCATTTCGGTAGTACAAAAACAGCCATCGTAGATGTCGGAGATGTTCGACGACAATCCTCAAAATGCTGTGCAATCTGCTCAGCTAACTCCCATGGTGGGTTAATGAACACCCGTTCTCTTGTCAAGTCCCTCTCAACAATCGAGTCACTCGGCGAACAGTGAGGTAAGTCACCGTGCGAGTTTAGACCTTCATCATCAGCACATCCCTCCAATGTGAAGTTGAATCGTGCATGCAGAGGGTCAAAGATTGAATAAACCAGTTTCCAATCAATCGAACGTCTGGTTACATGTTTATGACTATGTCTCTGCTTTGTTTGACGACGACGACCTGCTACTAGCGTTGCAGGTGTCGCGACTGTAGTCGATGGAGATGTCGAAGGTGTGTCGACAACCTCTGTCGCTAACAGTGTCTCAGAACGAAGAGTAGATGTAGCCGGCTGCTCCAGTTCGCTAGTAGAACAACCTTGCCACCATCATTGCTTCGTAGACCGAGGAGGCTCCATAGGTGCCTTTCCTTTCCACTATGGGCACTGAAAGAGTCCATGTCCCTTCTTGTGGCACTTGAAGCAGAGTCCCTCCTCCATGTGCCTCTTGCGCTCCTCCGGTGTCATCGCATTAGCAAGTGTATTGAAGTCAATTCGGCCAAATGTTTGACCACGACCACCACCTTGATTACCTCCACGTCCACGTCCACGACCACGACCACGGCCACCACCATTGCGCTTCCAGATTTTAGAAGCTTCGACAAGTGGATCGTCAAAGTTGCGCTTGCGTGTTGGTTGAGCATATGGGCCAGCTGAAGACCGCAGGTTCCCGAGTTCCGGCGAATCCGTTACGACGTCATTCAGGAAATTATGTAGGTCCACCATAGTGACGTTGTAACTCTTTTGCGATCGGTGTGACTTAGCTTGGGTCTTCAGGGCAAAGTTAGCCAGGCCGTTGATGAAGCGAACGCATTGAACGTCGGCTGTAAGGTCTTGACGTGACCGACGTAAGAAGTCGTTAAACTGCTTGACGTAGACAACGTAACTCATGCTGCCTTGCGTAAAGTTGAGCAGGGCGTTAATGGCGTCATCTTGGATGTTCGGGAGAAACGTAGTCTTGCGTAACTCCTCGACAAGCATGTCGTAAGTAGACGGAATAGCAGCTTGGTTTTTACGGTTCAGCCACCACCCATTCAGAGGTCCTGAGAACTGTGACGTAACCCATATTACTGAGTCGTATGAGTCAGCCGTAATGCCGAGCAAAAGAAAGCGCTGAGGTTGCGCTTCAAGCCAGTCCTCCAAGTCACGAGCGTTGCCTCCAGACTGATACGGGGAGATAATCGCAGCCTTGCGTTGCGTCTCCGTAAGTGTCACTGGTAGGCCAACCAAGTTCCGAGTAGGCATTGGAGTACCCACACGTAAATCAGTCGGCCTTCACCAAACAGCTTATCAATATGGCCTCGAATCAATAGCCAAACAGGACAAGTGTCCACCGTTGATAACCGAGGTAAAAGGAAGAACTGTCTTGGGATAGTCGTATCTTCATGAAAGACCGAGCTGTGTTGGTAGGCTGCACGACGGAAAGTCTCCCACTGAGTCACGTAACCGAAGTGAAGTAACTCGCTCTTGTGCTTCACAGCGGGAAGTAACCCCGTCTGAGCGGGCGTAAGATTCAGACCGTCAATATTAATCGTTTCCGGGACGACATAAGTACCATCCGGATTAATCGTAGACTGTGCTGTAACAGCCTGCTCGACTTGAGCAGGAGTACGTAAGTGGCTCGTAGCAAACAAGACGGGGACATAAGCCGAGTACACGAAAACAAGCTGTTGTCCATCAGGTAACGCAACTCGAACATGAGCGTCACTCAACAGCGTCAAATCGTCCGGAGTCAAAGTGAGACCGGTTTCCTCGTGTAACTCACGAACAACAGCGTCAACATGCTCTTCGTTAGCTGCCACAGAGCCAGCCGGGAACCAAGTTTTACCGGTACGAGGCTCTCGTTGTAAGACAAGCTTAATGTTCGACAGTTTAGTCCCTCCAACGTGAATTACGACCACCACGAAACGTCCATGTCCGACAGAAGCCATATCGAATCAAACAAGCAACGTCGAGCGAATCAATTGGTAGCGAAAACGTGTGTCGACCAAAGAGCTCCGAAACCAATGTGGCGGTTAGCCTTCTTAAGCTAAACGCTAGCACAAATCAGTTCTAATCTATCTAGTTCTGTCGTTGCAAGATGGCAAAAGATGTTGTCGAGAGATGCTAGTGAAAGATGTTTGACTGCTGTACTTTAGCAGTATAAGTTGTAAGTGAACAATGGGATTGTTAAATGGTTCTCTCACCTCCCTCTACTGCACTGGGCTTAAATAGGTTTCTGCCCAGATAGCTTACGCCTGCAAGCTGCGCTTACGTGTCAGGCGTTAGGGCTGTCTAACCGTCGTCATGTGTCCTTAGACGCGGCCTGCCTAGCGTTGGGTTTCACGACGCGGCTCCTTTTGCATCGAAGAACTCGCTTAGGCGCGTCATATGGCTAGTTAGATTAATTATGCGTATCTGTACGTACCGGGAGGTACTAGTCGTACTGTAGCATCAGCACCCTTTATGAATATTGCAGTAGCGACGTACCCACGTGTGTACGTCCGTCCGATGGAAAAGCACGAATTGGAATTAGTAACGAGTACCTGTACAATGTCCAGCAATGTACTGTTGCAGGACTGTACTCGTCACACATACTGAGACTCGGCGGCTAACATACCACCATACGATCGCAATCGGGGGAGGTGGTCATGCTTAACGGAGAAGCGGTCAGCTCGACTTCCAAACATCAAGAGGTGGTGGCCTTGTCCACCATACATGCAGAGTATGTCGCCGTGAGTCGCGCGGGGCAAAGCGTGGTACACTTTCGGCAATTGATGCATGGTGTCCACCAACGCCAACATTGTGGTACAACAGTTTATGAGGACAACGAGGGACCGATCAAGCTTGCTAACAATCCCATAGCCTCAAATATGACAAAGCACATTGACATCAAGCACCACTACATTCGGGAACTAGTGGATGCAAAAACAATTGTGGTTGTGTCAGTGTGCACAACATACATGATGGCCGATGGCATGACGAAGGGACTACCGGAGCCGAAGCATACGATGATCTTCAATCGTTGCATGGGAGCAACGCCGAGTAGAGACGACTAGTTTGCTTACACTATTGCCAATGATCTAGAGGGGCTATTATAGTACATCATTATAAGTACATGTACGTTCACGGCTGTGAACGTTATCAATGACTCCGTATAGTTTACCTAGGACAGATAATTTTATATAAGCAGCAATTGAAATTGAAATTGAAATTGAAATTGTTTACAACATGTACCGTATGCGCCGGTTTTTCACCAAAAGCCGGATGCGTCGGCTGCTGTCTCTGGGCCCTCCCAACTATGCCATACAGGGAACTTACAAGTCAGGGCTAGACCGTTAACCACCTAGTCCAACCTCTCCAAGGGTGTTCGGGGGTTTTACTCCCCCCGGGGAGGGTGCAAGTAGAGGCGAAGGTTGTGTGGATGCGTGGCGGGAGGTCGTGCGGGACTTGATGCGGTATATGAGTAGGAGGTGATGCAGCCATTGGACAGTATGTGTATGGAGTTGTGCAAGAATGCGAGACGTGTCAAGGCGTGCTTTGGAGACGAGTTTATCAGGAGGGTCGGTGCGGGCTGTGAGAAGGGAGGTGAGACTCGTGATGGTGGAGGAGTGCGGTGTACCTGTGCGGCTCATGACGATGGGGAGGATGTCGACCACTGTGCCCGGCCAGTGGTTTTCTGATGGCGTTAGCAAGGGGTGTGTATTTGGCACGAATGAGGTCGGCTGTGTGGGAGAGGTTGTTGTCTGTGCAGTACTTCCATTCTCCTATCTGAATCTTTTTTATGGATGCGTAACGTCGGCGACCGTTGGAGTGACCAACGAATCGGGGTTCGAGGATGCGGATGAAGTCAGGTTTGTGTGCAGGGGGACGAAGCGGAGGGGGGAGAATTTCAGGGGGGAGGATGGCGGGGCATGAGGTTAGGGAGTCAGGCGAGAGACCTTCGTCAGCGGCTACAAGTCGGGTGGGCATGTGGCTGGGGTGAGGTGGGTGGCAGTCAAGTGGAGTGTGGGCAGGGGTGGGGGAAGCAAACGATTTTATGGGTTTGTTACCGAAGTCTGCGGTGATGGTTTCCCAGCGTCCTCCGTTGTGGCGTTCCAGTAGGGAGAGTAGGAGTTGCAGAGCGCTGTTGTGTCGGTCCTGTCTTAGACCAGACATAGAGGGGCAGTTACCGGCCATGTGACCGTTGCTAGTGAATTGGCCACATAGGGGGCAGCGTAGGGAGGGGTTGTGAGTAAGTAGGCGGGTGTTGTGGACGCCCCACATGAATTCTTGTTTGTGTGTGAACTGGATATTTGTGAGGGTTGAGTGTTTTTTGTGGTAAGAGAAATCGGCGCCGTCCTTCGCGGCGCGGGCGAGGAGGGCTCCGTGTTTGGTTGTTTGCGAGAGAGGAGTGTGTGTGTGTTTGGTGCTGTAGGTGTGTGCGTCGGTTTTGAGGTTGGTGTATCTATAGGGTATGGGTTCCCCTAGGGTTTGTGGGATGAGGGTGTATGGCCATGTCCAGTGGCCTATCGTGACCTCTGAACCTGTGGTGTATGTAGTGTCGGGTGGGTGACCATCCGCGACGAGGTTGGCGAGGGTGTCTGCGAGGTCGTTGCCTCGGGAATGGTTGTGGGCTTTGATTTTGCCGAGGTGTGTACGGATGCCTGCGTCGCAGCGGGTTTTAAGGGTGTGTGTGATGGATAAGAGGGTGTCGCGGTGAATGTTGTGGCGGTAAGCGGAAGGGCAGTTTAAGTAACCTTGTATGAGGCGGAGGGAGCACGCACTGTCTGTGAGGAGGTGGGTGCGGCCAAGTTGGAGGCCTATATCTATGCCAGCTAATTCAGCGCGATTTATTGTATGTGAGGGAGGGGTAGAGGTCACCATGATTTTGATTTTGGTGTCCGAGGCGGGGTGGGTAGCTGCTGCTCCGAGGGGGGACGAGCTTCCTTTTTTCGAGCCGTCTGTGTATACAAAGTCCTGCCAGTTCCAAGCAGGGGTGCCTCTGGTGGGGGGGTACGTTAGATGCACGCGGTCCGGGAGGGGGTATGTGAGGGGGTGAGTTGGGTTTGGGGGGCGGTGGTATATACCCGCTGAGTGGGGTGAGTAGGTGCCAAAGACGTGTGGAGGAGGGGGGGTGATGATGGGGTTGGGGAGGTGAGTGTCGTAGATAGATTCGAGAGTGTTGTGAAGTGCGGTCATGGCTGTGGGTGATGGGAGGGTGGAGAGTGCGAGGGGGTTGGCGACGAGGTATATGTCGACCATCCATCGTGTGCCGAATGGGGTAGGGGTGGGGTTGCCAGTGTGTTGGTCGGGGGGTAGGAAGGTGTTTGCGTCATTGGGGAGGGTGTAAAGGTGGTGGGTGTATGGGGAGTTGATGTATTTGGAGTGGCGGTAGGGTGTGTGTTCCCATCGGGGGAGGATGAGGATGGTTGCGCTGGGTGTGTGAGGGGCTGTGAGGTGTGCGCTGGTGATTGCGTGTTCCATGGCTCGTCTCATGCATTCGTGGTCGTATTCGGGGTTGGCTATGTTGGTGCCTTGCCAGGTGTGCGGGGCATTGCTGCCGCTAGATGAGAAGACTATATCTTCGGGGTAGAGGGAGTGGTAGGTGTGGGAGTGAAGGGATTTATTGAGGGGGTCGGAGTAGAGTTCTGTCTGGATGCGGAATGTGTGACGGAGAGCTGTGAGGAGGTCTTCTCTAGTGGCCCATCTATTACGGGTGGTGGTGGCGGGTGTGGGTGAGTGGATTTCTGAGCGGGAACCTAGGCGGGTGAGGAGGTGGTAGACCTCCTCTTCGAACGTATGCTGCGAGAGGTCGGGGCGAAAGAGTTGGTAGAGGTGGCGGACGCGGGGGCCGTTAAGGGTGGTGACCGCGCGGCCGTCGGGAGTGCAGAGTATGGTGGTGTCGTGGAGTGATGGGTGTGCGTGGATAGCGAATTTACCGGTAGGGAGCATGTCGAGGTCGGGGTTGATGGGGTCATGGTTGAATGTGATTAGGGGGTGTGACCACGGAGGGGGTCCGGGTTCTGGCAAAATGGGTGTGGTGGAGGGGACATAGCCTGAGTTAAATGCGGTGAGGGCGGTGGGGCCGGAGGGGGTCTCACTGATGGTGTCGTGGAGTTGTAGGCATGGGGCCCACTGCACTTCGTGGAGGTGGGTGAGGTCGTGTTGTTGGCCGCGAGCACACCACTCGCACTGCCATGTGGCGGGTCCCTGAGCTGGGCGGCATTGGGAGTGTATGGCAAAGTGCGGGCATGTGCAGCAGGTGGAGGAGGGTTCTATGTGCAGGGGGTCATGACAGATGGAGCAGGCGGTGGGGGAGGGGGAGGGGAGGCATACCGATGTGGGAGTGGAGGAGATGAGGCGGAAGCCGTCGTCGAGTTGTAACTGAATGTCCCATTCCGTGAGGTGTTCCGGGGCCCATTCAACCATGTACTGCGTTTGGCCGTATTCTGTGTCCTTGTGTTTGGAAATGATGCGTGTTACGTCGCAGGGGGGGTAGTGGTGGTCTGAGGGGGTGAGGTATTCTGTGTCTAAGTGTGTGGTGGGTGCGGTGGGGGTGGGGTGAGTGGTGCGGGAGGTGTAGATGCCGGATGAGAGGGTGGGGGGTGAGCGGGGGAGGTGAGGGGAGAGGAGGGGAATCCATGAGGGGTGTATAGTGGTGGGGGGGGATGCTTGGTTGGTAGTGAGGCTTGTGATGGGGAGGCGGTTGTGGATAGTATCGAGGGGTTCAGTGAGGATTGCGGCGAGGAGGCGGATGGGAACTGAGAGTGGGGTGGTGGACCCCGTGAGTGTGGTGATGGATTTGCATGATTTGAGGATGAAGGAGGATGAGGTGGCTCTGAGGAGGACTTGTGGCCACGAGGTGATGTTACTTTTCCAGAGGGGGGTGAGGCGGGGTAGGAGGGAGGCGTGTGTTTTGCGGGGAGAGAAATCGCAGTAGGCTTGTTTATATGTGTGAGGGTCGGTGATGTGTGTGGCTTTGTCCCGGAGTGAGGCGAGGAGGGCGTTGTCTTGAGTGGTGAAGTGGGCGCGGATTGTGGAGGCGATAGGGTTGGTGAGGGAGAGTGGAGGGATGTTGTGGAATAGGGTGCCCGCATCGCGTTGAGCTCTGACTAAGCACTTTAGTGTAGGTGGGGTGTAACAGGTTGACATGATGGATTCCGAGGGCCAGTGGGAGTACGTGGTGGATAGGGTGCGTATGTGTGCGCGGGCCATGTGGCCTCTGTAGCCTGAGTTGTTCATGATTTTATGTAGGTGGCAAACTGTGAGTTGTGCGGCGTGGGCTTTGAGGGAGGGGAGGCCGTATCCTAGGTCTGAGGTAGGGCGGTGAAGGGCGGTGCGGGGAAGGTTACGTACCGAGGAGACGGCGGAGCGGAGTGCGCGGCAGATTTGTCCTTCGAGAGTGTCGAGTTGGGAGTCGGTGAAGAGGCCGAGCTGGAGGGTGAAATGCTTTCCGATGAGGAGTCCACGGATGACCCTGATTCTGCGGGATTGTGTTAGTGGGGAGGTGGAAAGGGTGGTGATGAGGGATGCAGTGGTACGTTTGAGTTCTTGCCAGTGTTTGGTGAAGTTGAGGGAGGTGTTCAGTTCTACCCCTAGGACGCGGTATGTGTCCTTGGGGCCAATGGAGGGGATGGGGGCCGGGGTGGAGTTTAGGGAGATGAACTGAGTTTGCAGGCGGGATGCGAGGAGGGTAGTGTTGGCGAGGGTGAGGGCGTTGCCTGTGCGCCAGAGCGCGCCGGTGATGCAGCATTTGCGGATGTTGACGGTCATGCCCGTGTAGGCGCTGAAGAGGGAGAGTTTTCTGAGCTGGATGGTCATGTTGGGGGTCGAGCCCGTGGCGAGGCTGAGGTCGTCGGCGAATCCGTGTCCTGGGTATGTGGCTGTGGGTTCTGTGGGGTCGACGTTAGTAGCGGGGGGGCCTGGGCGGTATCCCCGGCTTCCCACCGTGAGCCAGCGAAGAAAGGGTTCAAGGAAGAGGGTGAATAGAAAGGGGGAGAGGGTGTCGCCCTGGAGGGTTCCGCGATTAATGTCTATAGAAGGGGTGGGGCCATGTGGTGTAATATAGTCTGTGGTTGAGACCCCGTAGAGGTGTTCGCATGTGTCGACAAAGGTGGGGGGCATACCGAGTTGACGCATGTGTTTGAACATGATACGGTGGTCCGCGGCGTTGAAGGCGCCTTTGAAATCTGCGTACATGACGTAGATGTCTTTGTTGTGGAGTTTCGCGTCCTCCATTGTCATAATGAGGGAGGAGAGGGCGTCGTGGATACTGCGGTGTTGTCGGAATCCGTCCTGTTGGTCGCTGAGAATGCCGTGGGTTTCGGCGTACTTCGAGCCTGCATCTTTGATTAGTGCTGTCCATAGTTTAAGGAGGTTATTCATGAGGGCGATAGGGCGGTAGTTATCGAGGAGGGAGGGGTCGCCTTTTTTATGTAGGAGGCATGTTGTGCTGTGGCACCAATCAGGAGGGGTGTAGGATTTGTGTGCTAGGAGGGAGAGGAGAGAGAAGAGGGCGGAGCGGGTCGCCGGTGGTAGGAATTTGATTATTTCATTGGGGATACCGTCGGGGCCGGGGGCTTTGCCGGTGCCTAGGGAGTTGAGGGTTTTATCGAAAGTGTCGCGGGTAATCATGTCGGCAAGGGTGAGAGAGGGGTCACCGCGGGGTTCGATGGTAAAGTTGTCGGGGTTGTGGTATTCCCCTCTAGGGATAGCTTCATATCAAAAAATCCGACGCGGCATGCCGACGTACCGAAACGTACCAAAACGTACCAAAACGTACAACAATGTACCAAAACGTACCAAACGTACCAAACGTACAGCCACGTACCAAACGTACCAAATGTACTGGCAGAAAATGTCGTGCATTGCTCGTCATATCTTCGGCAACCGACTGTCCGTTATTCGGAACGTTTTTCCGCATTTTCAGGGATAAGAAACGTGTTGGCTTTGATAAAATAAAATAATAGCCGATTGATATTTCCAATACAGTAGTAAACTCCTCCACAAAAGTCCGGACAAGATTTCGCACCTGCGCAAGTAGAAAATGCAATCATGCGTCGATTTTATTGACAAATATCCTGAAATCCCAGGCAATGCTTTTGCGCGCAAAATGGAATGCACCGACAACTGCGAGGGGCGAGTTCGAACACTGCCGGGCATGTGTACTTGGGGTTATCGCGCCCGCACCCGTGCGGCACGCTCTTTCAAACAGTCGCCGTGCTTGGTAGACGAAAAGAGTAACGGGCGCACAACGCCGCAATATGAACGCTGATGCGACGGTCGCGCAAATATTATGCATAGGCGACGGAGGAAGGAGGTGTTGGGCAGGCTGCTGTGGGGGAAACGCAAGAAATCGCGTATGTAGACTTACCACCGATATGCGCACAACCCAAGGGCAAGCCGCTTTCGGCAACAATGTTCAAGCGATCATAACTTCCTGATATATGGTTAAAACTTTTCACAAAATGTACCGTTGGACGCGTCTTTTCAATGCGCGTCGAACGCACCTACTCCGGAGTTCCAAATCTCACAAATAGATTTGTTATAAATTAGTTTAATTTACAAAATTATTCCGGCACCGCTGAGCCGCAGTGCCAAGCAACACCCATCGAAGTCGGCTCACCTCCTGAGACGATTTGTGCGGGGTTTGTCGATATATGTTTACCAATTCTTCATTCCTATTGACCTCCGAGCCCAATTCCCGACGCGTGCCACGCGTGGGGCGGGTGTGGTTGGCACAAGCACATACCCAAGCATTCTAAACACCACCGTCAACGTGATGCGTCCCTAACGGCCAAGTTGGACCTCGCCCCTCCCCTAAGCCAATCGCCCTCGCATGTTTACAGCGTGCAGTGTTTATCCAAAACCTGCGTCATGTGCGTTTTTGCTCGCCTGCTTTCCAAAAAATCACCCGTGCCAGCGGCGTGAACTTCCGTGCTCTATTCACACACCCGCAAACCAAACGTCGCGCATTGAACACGGCACCCACGCCTCCAAACCCCCTCCAAAAACCCCCCAAAAATACGGTTATGTGGAACACAGAGAAGTATGCAGCTTGGTATGAGCGCTTGAGCAATGCCCAAGCGTGGCGCTCAGAATGACGTGTGCAATTCAGACAATTTCTCGGGAGTTTATGGGCTTAATTCGACAAACTCCACCGACAACACCCGCTTTAAGCTGAGGTCTAACCACCCCGGATGGCGGCTTACTGCTTGCTTCTCGGCTCTCCTACAATTGGGTGGTACTCGGGTATCGTCGTGCTTGACGTGGTGAGAGGGGAGCGTGTTCTTGACTAGCTTATGCTTAACATAATGCATGTCCGGAATTTTGTGGAGGAGTGTAGTATACAATATCATACAGAAATACTTACTTACATAACTTACTTATGTACAAATATCTCTCTCCCTCTCCTGCTTATGTGCTTGTGTTCCTTTCTTCTTTACTGGTTGATACTTTCTTTGGAAAGAAATAATGAATCCAAATAGTATCATTTGTGACTTATATAACTTATATAGTAATCATACAGAAATACCTACTTACATAACTTCCCTCTCCTTCTCCCTCACCCTCACCCTCACCCTCTCCCTCTCCCTCTCCCTCTCCCTCTCCCTCTCCCTC
>JAPMLY010002443.1:0-5000 GCA_026401115.1 Tetraselmis chui
TGGATGTCGCGTAATGTAACGGAAATCGTGTTTCGCGGCGTCGGTGTTGACAGCGCTAAAGTCCAGCAATCGAAACGGCTACGCGGCGACTCGGTGGTGTAATCGTCCGGGTGATAAGTCTCGGTGAGATCAGGGAGACTGCTGGCCGTGGATGCCGAGTTAGTGGTCACGGCGGAGGGAACCATGCTCCAATCCCACATAGCAGCGCTGGTAGGTGTATCATCGATTTGAATGTGTGGTGCACTGGTTTGTACAGCCGCAATGGTATCAGGAGTCACGCATAAGGAGTCGCGAATGAGAGGCTGCGGGTCCGTTGGTGCAGGCATGTTGGCGGAGGCTGTGAGAGTTGAAGGTAAGTACGTATACACCGGCTCTGTGAAGTCCTAGGACTGGGGTTCCACCTGTGGCTCATGGAATATCATGGGTGGAAAGTCGTACCCAGAGCTTGGGGAGGATATGTCACGCAATACTGGTGTGGTCATGGCGAAGCAGAAGTCCTCATAATCCACATAGCCTACTGGTTGTCCAGCCGAAAGCATGACCCGAGGTTCCGACGGTGTCGGGCGCTGCATGTTATTTCCCTGCGTGCCATCCGTGGACCAAGAATCGTTCCTCGCAGTTGGTCGAGTCGGGGATCCAGGTCGCGTCATCGGGGGTGGATCGGATAAGGGTCGTCCATCAACGTGTCTGCCCTGCTAGCACCGTGAATGATTGTGGTTTGATCTGCCACATCTCTTACAGGGATTTCTCACATGACGAGGATTATCAAGGTGTTGGGCCTGGCGTGGGGTAGCTAAAGCCACAAAAGCCGTGACAGGAGGACAGATTTCGACAAGGTCGTCTCGTTCTGCAGCGGGGTCTTCAAGAATTATGTTACGAAAAGTTGCCCACGGTTCGTCCGGATTCATACGGCGGTGACGTTTGAGAAAGATGCGGAGGTTGGGATAAGCCGCGCCATCAATGTGCGGGATAACATGGTGGTCGACAAAGGCCTGGTCACTGCAACCTATGTTCAAGCGAATGAGGGTACGCCATGCTGCATCTTTGCTGTTGATGAACTCGATAATGTGCTGCGACGGAAGTTGCCGAGACATTAGAACTGTGTTGGCGAGACACGCGGCGCGATTTTCTTCCATTTTAATCCATGATATAATGTTACGCCATGCCAAGGTCCCATGGAAGGTCTCGGAAGTGGTGTCATCATCCAGCACGTTGATAGGCAGGGCAAGCTCGATCTCCGTGTGGGCTGCCTTGCATTGTCGCACGGCTCCAGAAAGACAATGGAACAGGTCGCGCGGGTTGGCAGGTGTGCCTTTGCCAGACAAGGCTGCATCGAATTTATGAGAACGTGTGAAGTCCTTGAAGGAATGTACCCAAGCAATCATGTCTGACCATGTAGGTTTTCCGGGAGTTTGGGGGTCTTATTGGTATCAATAATTTTCTTAGAAGACTGAGCTGACATGGTAACTTGTTCCATGAAGGCCGATAGTAATGATTATTTTTGCATGCCTGTGAAGGAGAGGAAGGGGACGACATTGAAAAGGCTCGGAGTGAGGTTAGAGGTTAGTAGTATTTCCGGACAAAAAAAAATGAAAATTTTCGACGTCGATGATGGTATCTGTCGTCGATTGTCGATAAAGATTTTCGAAAGATATCAATGTTGACTTTAAGATCTAGGCGCAACGAGTGAAAGGTATTTGTCGACGGGTAAAATCGCGCACAAGGATGTGTTGAGGCGTTTTTGAGGTACTATTGCTACTGACTTTAGAATTTGGTCGCAGAGAGCAATACGAGATCTTTGTTATGAAGAATCTGGTAATGGGTTAAAATTACGAAAGTTTGTGTAGGGGTTGTTGAACCGTTCCTTGTTGGACTACCCTTGTTGTCGATCAGCACACTATTCTGTGTTGTATTGGAAGTCTTACAAAGCTAAAAAGTACGCTGATGGTGTTTTTCGACGAGTTAGCTAAGTTACTTCGTGTGAGGGCCCATAAACATATAGAAGGTGCAAGGGTGACTGAGACTGAAAGGTGAAAATGAGAAAGGGAATGGTTACAAGAGTCACCTTAGAGTGACTATAAATAGTGTTCCATGTGAGGAGGGCGCAGCCTCGTTGCTATCAGGCCACAGTCTGTGCTTAGACTATGCTGTTATGGATGGCAGTTATGATGGTTAACTATGACTGACTGCTATCTGTCGATTCATAATATGTGTTGTACGGGCAAGATATACCCGTAATTGTATGATATTGCTAAGTGATACGAGAGACGGTACCAGTACAATCTGGGATTGTGTACACGGTTGTAGATACTTCAACACTTCGCACCAAGCCCGGAGAGGCGGCGGACCTCTCACTCTTGACATAATCTTGACCAGGGATTGTTGAACCTGCCGTTATGTTTTTTCGAACTCTTGCCCGCTGCGCACCAGGCCAAACAAACGCCCCGTATTATATGCACGGATAGTCCTGGACCCAAACAACACTCCCACGGTGTTAGCTCCTTTGGGAAAAGGCGCATGCGCGGGCAATCGCCGAGGAAAGGTAAAGTACTACGGCCGTCGACTATATATCGACAACCCTTGTTGTCACCGCAACTGCCTAGCACGAGGCAAGACTAAGCGGGAATACTGTGCAAAACGTGGAGGTAGCAAGGGAAACACATATTGCTTTTTTTTTTACATCAGCGACGTCGATGTTGTAAGTTCTCGCGTCGAATTAAGTGGATTAGGGTAGAGGCGCCCGCAAAACACGCTCCGGCATGCTAGCATCCACCAGTTTGAGCAGAGTAGACCCTTTCACACATAGCACTAGGGCAAAAAGCTACACCTAATTTGCAAATTGACTAGCCTTCGTTGCGGCGCTATATGCATACCGTGTGTGCATCTCGCGTAACCTACTTATCGGCGTTAATGTGTTATACGGGGTTTTCCTTGATCGTGCGTATATACACCGCCCCTTTCTGTTCATTAATATTGCGCTTAAAGCTACTTTCCGCCGCATTGTTGATAGAAAAATCAATAAAGCACCTCACATACCTCTTTAACCTGAAGGTTATATGGAATATGCACGGTCCGGTGTTAGCCGATGGTGCGGCATCTTGCTGATATCTTTGTTGTTAGCGCTGCCCTACTACTAATGCACCGTGAGTTATTTGCATATAGCAGCAGCCGTATTCACGTAATATTGAATACGTCCCTCAGAAAGCACGTTAGCACGGTAAACGCACCCTATCTTAGTAACCTGTATGAAATATTTGCCGTAATGGAACAATTTCGGCGTGCAGTCCACCCCCCCCCCCCCCCCCCCCCCCCCCTCCCCCCTTCTTACTCATGCATCGGCAGATAGTATAGTGGTGCGCTATGGGTGAAAAAAATAATTCTAGCTTGGCGCGAGTTACACTTGTTACATTTATCGCCTCGCAAAGAATTCTTGCTCTTTCCCATCTCTATTCAGAAAATGATGTTCAACATTTCACATGTATGAGTGTGAAGCGTCTAGCCTATAGGATGCTCGGTTGGGGAGGTCGAAAGCTTAAATAACGTTAACAAATACCGTTGCTTGGTGATGGCCGCATGGTTGGCGTCAAACACACGCCCATCAAAGTATATAGTTTGTGGGCAAGATAGCGATGAAATATGTGTGAGCAAGAAAAGTCCAGCGATATACCGTTTTTTTGACTTCCATGTTTCAAGGCCGGATGTTTATAGTTATTATTGTTGCACTTGGTGTCGGTTTCCTGCTCCACTGCTCCAAAAGTCGATTGTGTCATCGACATTAGTTGCAGACCCCGCAATTAGGGCCCGCGTCGTCCAAAAGACGAGCCTTATTCCCAACCGTAGTCGTAGTGTTCCTATGGCCACCAACAATGCAAACATAGGCCTAGGTTGGGGTTGGAGTGGTTGGTTCCCGTGAACCTACCGGGTCTGCCGCTTTGGTGGTCACCTCATTTTCGGGCTTTGCAGCGTCGCTTTGTTTAAAATCGGCTTGCATCTACCCCCCGCGCGTCTTACGACCACCTTCTCAAAAGCAACGCCCTCAATGGGGTCTTGCCGGCTGACACGACGCTACTCGCGTAAAGTTGTGCCAGCTGAAGACACCACGGACGCAATAATAACGAGCATGCATCTCGTACGGGTATATATGCTGGTGGCGTTTGGCCGTGGGATTGGCCGATCCTGCCGCTGTTTGATGAGCTGTAGTGCGGCTCACTATAGCGACGACGTGCCGCAATGGTCTGATTTTGTAAGTAGAGCGAGGAATGGTCTCAAGGGACCACCCCATTGACGGAAAAGTACAAAGGCAGAGCGACTAGAGCCACACCCGAGGACGGGCTATCCTGAGTGAGGGAGTAGAAGTGCATTTTATGGCTGTCGGGCGGATAAATTCACGGAAGGTGCGTGCGTGGTTGTGCCGTGAAGTCGCCGCCGGATTATCGGACTATCGCCTCGGCTTCGATAGCGGGGCGCAGTTTAGGTGTTGATGCCGTCCTGACGGCGACAGGTGGGGGGAATGTTCCGTCGTCGACAGGATAGTGGTGGGCCGTGTGGAAAAGCGAAGCCGTACAAGTACACCATCCCCAACGGTAACGAGGCCCAAATGATGCGTGACGTGCTGGGCAGCCGGTCGTGGTGGATGGAGTGTGGAGAGGGGCAGACGCGCAACATGTGGTGGGGAGCCAACGGGCAGAAAATCCCCGCGTGGCCGGCCCAAGGTGCGATTCCGACGTAACGAAAGTCTAACTGAACGCATACTCTGCAGCGAGTGTGTATGTGTGTGTGTGTGTGTGTGTGTGTGTGTGTGTGTGTGTGTGTGTGTGTGTGTGTGTGTGTGTGTGTGTGTGTGTGTGTGTGTGTGTGTGTGTGTGTGCGTGTGCCTGTGTGTGTGTGTGTGTGTGTGTGTATGTGTGTGTGTGTGTGCGTGTGCCTGTGTGTGTGCGCGTGTGTGTGTGTGTGTGTGTGTGTTTGTGTGTGTGTGTGTGTGTGTGTATGTGTGTGTGTGT
>JAPMLY010002443.1:10000-20000 GCA_026401115.1 Tetraselmis chui
TCTAGCGGCATCTAAGGCAATTAGTCACCTGCGGCTCCAACCAGGCCGCCCCCGACACGCGAGACACCCAAGCGGGGAGCTCATGCAGGAAGTCCGGCGCCGCGCCCTGTACTGCGTCAGTGTCGTAGAACGCCATGTCGGCGGTTGATGCCTCGCCACCGACAGTGCCGTCGCCTTCTTCGGAATCAGGTCGGCGGCGGCGCTGCTGCAACGCGCTACGCAGCTTCTCCCCCATAAGTCGCGTCAACGCGCGGCGCGCCCTCGCGACGCTGAGCAGCACTCTGGGGCCGTCGTCGCCCTGAATACGTAGGAGCTGCCACCTGTCGGCAAAACAGAGAACCGACGAATAATCAGATGCACAACAAGCACCCAGTTAGCAAGACCGGACGAATGTTACACGTGACAAAATCCCCAAAAATGTCATTCAGCGTGAATTCACATTGCCACGTCAGGCCATGTGCAGAACTACCACGAGCTGATGCGCCTATTAAGTGAAACCTCCATCTAAGGTAAGCTGTGCCATGGCATGTTGGATGTAATAATCTGAGTTTCATTGTCTGCGATGATTGATTCTAGCACCGCACAGATTGCTGCATTCAAAACCAATTCATCCCTCGTTCTGCCGTTTTAAATCGGAGCTCATGGGATTTATGCCTTTTTACATAATCGCCAAATACATGAATCACAACTCTAGAAATGACGATTAATAACCCCAACATGTTTGAGTTTGACGATCGCAGTCACACCACTGCCCCACTACAGCTAACTCCCTTGCACACCCTATCCCCAGATTATCACTGACAAACCCTTCGCGGGCAATGGCATACCTGTAGACTAGCATCCGTGAGCCGTCCAGACTGGTATCCACCCGGGCGACACTCAGCAGCAGCGCAGGCAGGGCGGGGATGGGGGTGTTGTTGCACAGAAACAGCGCGCGCGTCTCGAGCGCCTCGACGTAGACGACGCCGCAGGTGGAGTCGAGCTCCCGCGCGCGCGCCGCCAAGCCACTGCTGGGATGCAGCGAAGCGTCCTTTCCATTGGGTAAATGAAACCACATATCTGCGTCCCTGCCACAAAAACGTTCGGCAATTAACACAGTTCGTTAACACATATTGCACTGTATACAAAAAAAATCCAACACAACGCTGCATTCGGCTGTTTACGTTCTCTAGTTCGTCATGTATTTCACTGCACAAGAAGCCCATGGTGGTGCCTGAATACCTTTCAGCTGATTATACATCGTACGATTATGACCCTCCCCCCAACACACACACACACACACACACACACACACACACACACACACACACACACACACACACACACACACACACACACACACACACACACACACACACACACACACACACACACACACACACAGCGATTGGCACAGTTACGGACAAATCCACCAGCAAAATTACTAGGAACTTTATCGAGATGGTTCATGGCTTTTCATCCACACATCTACCAAGCCATGAAATTGCATTTGTCGTATCGATCTGGTGTCACGGGACAAAGAGACAGATTTTAGCAAGTTAATCTAGTAGGCCACACACGAATGAAATACATTCTCCACAATTCATAAGTCTATGGTATGTAGAAAAATCGCCAACACTGGTAGTTATTTTGAGATCGGTGAATTATGGAATCTAATGATCGGTGAATCGAATATGTAATGCTCGCCAGTAAGCGTTGAAAACATCTTTGCAAACCTATTTACAAATAGCACGCTTTGTAAAATCAAAAAGTCAGATGAATAGATCTCACCGTAATTTCCTGGAATATTTAAGAAACATATTTGCCCAACAAGTGTTGATGATATGGGTTGGCCAGCATTAGTTCTGCATTTTCAAAAAAGGGGGAGACAGCTGTCATTTTGGCTGTACCTTCGGTGCATGTTCCCGATCGCCGGCAGCGCAATGTTTGGGTACAGTGCGGAGGAGATCACAAATTTGAGAAGGCAAACGTCGCCACGGGTGAGCTGCGCGCCCGCCGCCGCCGCCAGCCGCGCCACGTCAACCGTCAGCTCCAGGTCCATTTGTTTGAGCGCCTCAGCGCTCGGGTGGCCACCAGATTTACTGTTGTTCAAACAGGCGAGAGATCAGGCGGCAAGTAAGGTGGGAGCTGGAAACACACGTGAACGTTCATTAAATTGGATGAGCTCCATGACTTTGCACAATGAGTCAGAATTGTTTGGCACTGAGAGCCGCATAGTGTTGATAAAGCCAATTAATTCGTAGTGCACATAAACATTCGCGGCCTCATATCGGTGATTCTACATACCAGAGACTTATAAATTGTGGAGAATGTATTTCATGCGTGTGTGGCCTACTAGATTAACTTGTTAAAATCTGTCTCTTTGTCCCGTGACACCAGCTCGATACGACAAATGCAATTTCATGGCTTGGTAGATGTGTGGATGAAAAACCATGAACCATCTCCATAAAGTTCCTAGTATTTTTTGCTGGTGGACTTGTCCGTAACTGTGCCAATCGCTGTGTGTGTGTGTGTGTGTGTGTGTGTGTGTGTGTGTGTGTGTGTGTGTGTGTGTGTGTGTGTGTGTGTGTGTGTGTGTGTGTGTGTGCGTGTGTGTGTGTGTGCGTGTGTGTGTGTGTGTGCGTGTGTGTGAAAAATAAGTATCATGACCAGGGGGCACCATTGATTATCTTAATTATTACAAAAATAGGTTAGTGTGAACATAATCACAAAAATACAGCGAACGACATGCACAATGAACTAGGGGCCACTCGTCAACCAATAAATAAGTTCCAAAAAACGACTCGGTGGGGAGGATGATGCACTAAAAAACAACTGAATCCGAATGAAATTGTTTTTCATGTTATTTGTCAGCGGCTGAGGAATCCCGTCGAAGTTGCCGCACTCGAGACGGTGGTATATTGGCTGCACTCTACTTATAACAGCACAGGGATGCGAAACTCGTGCCATCAGCAATAAAGTCTCTATATCTCTCTCTCTCTCTCCCTCTCTCTCCCTCTCTCTCTCTCTCTCTCTCTCTCTCTCTCTCTCTCTCTCTCTCTCTCTCTCTCTCTCTCTCTCTCTCTCTCTCTCTCTCTCTCTCTCTCTCTCTCTCTCTCTCTCTCTCTCTCTCTCTCTCTCTCTCTCTCTCTCTCTCTCTCTCTTTCGATAATATCCGATTACGTAAGCCTGACACCCGGCATCAGGTCGAAAATAAAATGATGAAAGGCAATTCTTACCCGATTCGCCGCTTGTCGTCATCGTCCGCGTCGCCGTCGGATTCACTGCCCGCACCACCTCGGTCGCTGCCGGCGTCATCCTCTCCCGCCCCTGCTCCAAAATCATAATAATTGCAGCCAGAGTGAATCGCAGTGGCAAGTGCGTTATAGCTCGGCGCGTAAGGAGGGAATAAAGGTGACAACAAAATACAACGACACTGACAACCGAGAACAGTAGTACCTAGAACTTCGCTGTGTCGAAATTTGTGTTATTAGCTTAGCTATGAATGACTTGGGGTGTTAAATACTACAAAAATCCTAAACTTGTGAGCACCTTGTGGGACCATCACGTCGTTATGTCTTGAGTACATGGGTTCGTGGCAAGTTAGCCAGAAAATGTTCCCCGGCGACCCGTAAATAAACCGAGGTTGTACGACTATAATACTATATACAGCTGAAACAATTCCGGACGAAGATGACGCACACTACGGGAATGGAGCGATGCGCTCTGAGCCCTATCTGATAGTTACTGATACGGGTCGATCGAAGGCCTGCTGCTTCCATCTAAGAGTTGCGTTTTCTCGACAGAGCACGGAGACTCTTTCATAAACTAGCTTTACCAACATGTGGCACGAAGCACTCGAGTCGAGCGCGACTGCTGGTCGAGCCTCTGTCGCATCTTCCGCAGCCACGACTTGCTCGCATGCTGCCGATGTGGCGCTGCCCTTTTGCCGCGGTGGCCCATCCGGCTCCTTTTTCCTGACCACAACCACTTTAATTCCCAGTTCTGACCCTACGTACTTGATTCCATATTGGTGTCTTATATTACTTTATTTATCGACGTTAATGAACAGCTTTCAAATTATGCTACATAATATTTAATCGGGGTGAAACATACGAACGCGGCGTCCGATACGAGAAGTCGACATAAGCTTCAGATTTAAAGAATTAAATGATTTGCGCAGGCCTTCCGATCGTGTCAGATTCCCTTGATGCGACTCCGCTGCACACTCTTTGACAGCCAGAACTGAGGACGCTAGTATACGCGAGCCGCAGCTCTGGGTAAAACCGGCACCACTTCTCCACACACTTACGGGCTACTTTACAAATTCTGCCATCGCTACGGATTGGGCCCCAACCTACCATTCCGGCAACTCGCCGCCTGTATTTGTGCCGGCCGTCCCGCTCGACTCACGATCGGATCGGGCGTGTGAACGTCCCGTCAGCCCAGCCGTTCGCAGCAGGTCATCGAACTGCCTCCTCAGCTTTGCGATCTCATACCTGTTGCGGAAGCGCATTTGGGTATTGTGAGAAAAATAGGGAGGGCGGCGGGCGGGGGCCGGGATCAAAAGCTCTGAAAGCAGTTCACACCATATATAGCTAACCATCTAAGCAATCTATCCTAGAACACAAATTGCAAGCAAAGATGAATGCAAGGGTATTATAATCTACCAAAATGAACTGCAAGGCTTACATGCGTTGCTCCTCGACGCCACGCTGCTGACACAATTTTCGCGACGACACCCGCTGCCTTGTCTTTTGCTCGTTCTGTTGCATATTTATAGATCAGCAACGCCAGTTTTCGAAATACATCGACACGCGCACCGCGGCTTACGGCATATCGGCCGGCTTTGAGCCCCACCTTGACGCGAATCCACTCCTCAAAGAGTTGAAACAGGGAGAAGGGGTCGCCCTCAACGGACTCTATCTCTGCCCTTCGGGACGCCTCTGGATCGATTCACAGCACATCGAGAATATAAAGCACGAACAATAATACTGGCGTCCCCATATTCTCGGGTCACCTGGCGTCTACAAATACTTGTCACCTAAATAACAAGTAGATATTTGCCGCGATAATCAAATCGATGCATTCGTTGTTATACTTTTTGCCCGTTTAAACAACTTTACCGTGGTTTACATTCACGGGTCCTGCCCTGACCGATCTCGAAGACTCACGACGACGCGAATACACCAAAGACGGAATTACGGATTCGATTAGATTCCATGACGCCATGCCGTTATTCCACACGATGCCGACAGAAAAATAAACAAATAGCCTTTGCCCTTTGGCGCAGCCTCCCGAATCAGGCCAACCGCGTGTCACGTGAAAAGTTCGACTGAACATCCTTGAAGATATTTCAGTGCTTTGAGTACATTGTGATAGTATCAAGAGGCGCACCGCTGCCCGAGGTGCGCAATAAGAAGGGAGACTGTACGCTGAGGGCGGCTGCCACGGTGAGCACCGCCTCAAAACACCCGAGAGCTGAGCCCAGGACCAGCATCTTCCCGATGTGAATGTCGACTGGCAGGGACGCGAGAATGGCGCCCAGCGGAGTGAGAGCCTGCAAAGCATCGACATATAGCGGATACGCATAAGCTATTTTGTCGAATAGCTCAATCGCCATAGCGAGTTTCTTTGCCGAGAAGAGGATTGTCTCTGGATAGTGCATACCCAGTTCAATAGTAATGGGGCCGCCATAAAACTTCCCGAGGCAGTTTGAAATCCGTGTTTCCGTAAAACTATCTTGAGCAGTTCCCATATAAATATAAATATCTATTGGGCACGTATCGGCAAAGCGCCAGCCACCACCCCCACCTCGCGCTCATCCAACGCCTGCGCGGCTTTTAGGGCTCCCACTGCCGCCTCGATGCCACCGAGTGGCGGCGGGTCGATGAAGCCGAAGCGCCTGCCGCATGAAAAAAGCCGGATCACTACTAGCACATCGGAAACTTGGAGCAATCGAAAATTCTAGGCGTGCAGGTTTTCACATTGCCAGTAACATCTAAGCAAAGTAGGCAATGAAATTCGAAGTGCCCAATGCAATCCATGCATTGACACGAGATGCGCTGTCATCTTGGACGGCACGCTCGGATCACATTCGGCGGTCACAGAAACGTGGTCAAGTGTGCTTTTGTGTGCAGCGTGTAAAGAACGCCGGGCGGGTTGTGATCAAGCAGCGCTTCAGGAAATGGAGACAACGGGAGGGGTCGCGCCGAGGATCCATGCCGCCGCCTGCCAACTGCTTTATCTGCAGCACCGCGCTCTCCAACCGCACGCGCTGGATCTTTGGCAGGTTGAAAGGCGGAAACGAGCTAAAGTCGGACTTCGAGTACAACCGGTAACAAACACCTGAAGCACAAGCCACATCGAGGACTGTCAAACTCACCATCTGAATACTCGCGGCACAAAATAACCAGAGCAGGCCACATAACGATTCCAAGATCTGGAGCTCGCAAAACGAAACGATACAAGTACGAATGAGCTGGTAGTTCTTAACACATATGAACATCACGTATGAAAGAAATATGGCCCTTCGCCGAATTGGGCAAGGCAAATTACACAGGATAGAATGAAGCCGGAAACGGTACAATGTACGATTAAAAGACAACTCGGCCTCACCTGGTCCAGTGCGCCCCGCACGCCCTTTCCGCTGATCTGCACTAGCACGGCTGACCCAGCCTTCCTGCAAGCTGCCCACCTGAGGGGAGCCGCAATGCCATGTTATCGGGGCCCGTACATGAACACGCACTCTAAAAATGAAACTGTGACAGTTGCGAGCTCGACGTTGTCGACACATTATCCTCTATTTCAATAACTAGCCATGCTTCGCCATATTCGATACCCGGGCGGTCTTAGTAGAGACATGACATGACGGTATGCGTAAATTCAGGCTGACCGATTACATGTCTCTGAGCTAATACCCCCAAGCGGAGTTGATATCGGTATTCTCCTCGACACAGCGTTGCAGTCGCGGCATAATGTCGGGCAATAACTGTACCGCTTCACAGCCCACCCACCTGGCCACCGGCATAGTTAAACAGCATCTCCTTGCACCGGCCGCTGTCCACCACAAAGCGAATCCCGTCGATGGTGACGCTCGTCTCCGCAATATTGGTCGACAGGATCACTTTCCGCACGCCGGCCTCAGCCACGTCAAACACGCGGTCCTGCCGCCGACACAGCATTAATAGGCAACTACACTAGTTCCTGGCAATCTGCTAAAACATAGACACGCTGGCGTTGTCTCTGCAACGTTCACATATTCATCCCGAACTACATTTACGTCGATGTTAACATAATACCCGATTCAGATATGGACAGAACACCTCATGGAAGTTCAGTGTTTAACTTGCACACACGCGCGCACACACACACACACACACACACACACACACACACACACACACACACACACACACACACACACACACACAAACACACACACACACACACACACACACACACACACACACACACACACACACACACACACACACACACACACACACACACACACACTGACTGCTTTAATGTTGTATTCGTCGGCTAGAAAACAAACGTATTGCGCCTTTTCTCCGCTATACAACATTTGCGTCCGTATTTTGCCATTCTTCCTCAACCTCTCGACCAATTCGCTCATACCAATTCGCAAGGGGTGCAGTAGACAGACCGTTAAAGCACTGGAAGGCTAATTTACGTGGTTGTGTAAACAGTGTCACACAGCAGCCCCCACCTGGTCCTCCATCGCCAGCGAGCTGTGCAGCTTCAGCACCACCCAGCGCTTGGTTTGTGCCGCGTACTCCTCCAGCGCGTCCGCGACCGCGCTGATGTCGTCCATACCCGAGAGAAACACAAGCACGTCGCCGTGCTCGCCACGCGGGACCTGGACCGGGAGGAGACAGGTGTAGTTGCGAGTTTAGGTGCAAAGCCCTCGATTCGTTCCCCTCCAAAGCATAAATGTCGCTACGTTCAAAAGTAGACGAGGACGGAAACGGCTTCACGACACAGAATAAAGCCCTGCGCGAACTTACGGAATAGAAAAAATAACACTAGGCGGGTGTATACGGCTAGCTGCAAATTTTGGCGAGTTGTAGAGACCTACTTCAGTCCTCACGAAGAAAGTCGTGACAATGTACAGCAAAACATAAATATTGGCATGCAACCTATGGTGGAGATTATGCGACACTTTTTGAGAATTTAACAACGTTGTGCAAAGAAAAAAAAGCTTTGAATGTGTCTGTTAAGGATGAGTTAAATGCTGTGGTGCAGAGACGAGTCTTCGCCAAGCCAGATGTTCTGCATAAAATCGGTCGTTACTTGAGAAATTATGCATCACAAGGCAAGCGCGCACCTCGGTGTCGATGCGACGAAGCACGTTGACGTACGGCTCCGGCGCGATTCGCTCGATGGTGCGACGTCCACCTTTCGCCACTCTCTCGTTGGCCTCCTCCCGGCTGCGCTTCCCGCCGCCCCCGCCACCTTCGCCGGCGAAGCTTCCCCTCCCTCTCCCTCCGCAGCTGGGATTGGGCGGTGGCGGTAGGTACACCACATGCACAAAAGTCAACATAGACGAAACGCACCAGGAACGCGTATTATTGAGCGGGTGTCCATTTTCTTTAGAGTTCAATATTATTCAACATAATACTGATTGACGAGTCGTCTTATTAAATAGTGAGATGAATAGCGGAGAGACCTTGATTGGGTGCAGCCGGCCGGGCACGGAGATGATGGGCACGCCGCCAAAGTAGTTCGAGTAGGCTGAAACGTTGATAGTCGCCGACATGAGGACCACTCGCAGCGCGGGGCGCTGCATCACGATCGCGCGCAGCAGCGCGAGAAGAAAGTCGGTTGACAAGTGGCGTTCATGAACCTGCAGCACCGCGACACAAGAGCACCGCGAGGGACATGGGTAAATCGCGCGTTGACAATCAGCCCGACGCGCTCTATTTCTCGATACCGTGACAAATACTTTTCATTATAATATAGACAACACTTACTTCGAGGACCTCTGAAATTTCTTATTTCAAAAAATGATCTACGTAAAACGCTTTGTTTTTTTCGGAGCATGTACGAACCCCACTACGACAATTGAGCGAAGGGGGTAAGCTAAAATCGATAGGAATAGACACGACTTTCTATTTTCTTATTTTTTCTTTGTGAAGGAAAGCCGCGGCTTTACATGAGCTATAGGCGGCGAGATTTTGAACGGCAGCAGGCGAACCTCGTCAAGGACGATGCAATCGAAGTCGCGAAGGTCGGGGTCGCCTGCGAGCCTCCGAAGCAGGATCCCTACAGTCATGAACGTCACCTTTGTGCCTCGGCCACGAGACGAGTCGAACCGAATTTGGTATGCCTCCTGAAAGCACGCACACTCGGAAACTCAGTCCGGGTGGCGTTTGAGTTTCGCTCGATAGGCTTATGACAAGTTTTCCCTTTGCATTCCACGTCGATGGAAACCTCCGCATTCCGACTTGTCGACAAAGATTAAACCAGGATAGGCGTGTAGCAGCCACACCAACACGAACCGAAACGTATCTAAAAGCCATAATATGCCTTTTCGTTGGGTCTGAACGAGGATGGTTCAGACCTCGTCGCCGTGCTCGTTGAGAGTCTCGTACGATACCCGCCGACAGAGGGACATCGCGGAAATCCGCCGCGGCTGCGTGACGGCGATCTTGTTGTACCTCGCACGCATGAGGAACTGCGGCAGTTGGGTGCTCTTCCTGCGGTGGCGGTGCAAGATCAACTTGAGCGGAGTTCTAGTCAAGCCTACTACAGTTACCAAATGTCATCAACAAGAAGATAGAGCCCTCCAAGGCCCCAACGCGCTATCGTGATGCTTTTATACGAACTCGTACATACAGCCGTTTACACCCGAACCGCAAAATAATTCGCAGCATTGCGAGGTACAGACAGACCGAGTAGTCTAGACAGTCAAGCGAAAGCTCACAGCTTAGGTGCGACTATGCTAAACCTATTGCTTAGCGCTTCCGGGTTTTGTCGACTGCAGAAAGACAAAAAT